>JAUZND010011831.1:0-28667 GCA_034780555.1 Coelogynopora nodosa | reverse complement strand
TTGTATTGATTAACTAACAAAGAAATTATAGAAATATAACTATAGAAATTATTGCCTGGAAATTTTTGCGAACGAACAAAAAAACGAACTTACTTCCGGAACAGTCTATAATATTATTTAATAATAAATATTGTTTTTAGACAATTTTTTGTTTTTATCCTATAACTTTTTATGTTTACAACTTATGACAACCAAACTTGGTATGATAATTCCACCGACATAAGCCAAATTGTTTATACTACTTATTTTTTTAATAAGTAGTATAAAAATTTAATTTTTTTCAAAATAATTTTTATATAGTAAAATAAAATTAAATTCAGAATTAATATAGACATTCAGAATAGCTATCAGCAAGTGCTTATTTTTTGAAAATCGGTTGACATTTGAAAGAGTAAAAAATTAAATAAATTAAAAAGGCTATTTATGAGTTGAATATTAAAAAGTTAGGAGACTACAATCTTACTAGAACTTTTTTATATAGTAAAACCAAATTAAATAGATAGAGTCATAATAAATAAATAGAGTCAGTGTCAATTTTTTGGAAATCGGTTGAAATTTGACAGAGTTAAAAAAACTTTTGTTTTTAGCCTTTAACTTTTGTTGTTTACAACTTATGACAATCAAACTTGATATGATGACTCACCATCATAAGACAAGTCGTTTATACTACATACATATGTTTTTGAAAGTAGTATAACATTTTCATATTGATTTTTATCATTGTGATATACAATATTATGACCATATATTGTACGATGATTTCAATGAGGATTCTGTCTAGGTTTAGTTCACTCAGCTTGATTTTGCTACTTACATAATTATTTCGATGAGAATTCCGACTTAAAGAATGGACTCAAATAAAAATTTTCAAATAAGTAAAGAACAATTTTTAATAATCCAATTTTTTATTCAAGTTACACAGTAGTACTCCATTAAATATACTTTGAGATGAAAATGTATTTTAATATAATGGATGCATTGTATTATTATATGTGTCAATATCATCATCATCTTCACCAACATGTGAGATGTTTTTGAGTCCAATGCATCACGCACTCTGTTGTTAAAAATATACCAAAATCGTTTGATACTTTCCCGTAAAGCTGAATTAAAGGTGACAAAAGGACTATCTTCTTCTATTTTTTCGACCTCTTCTTCGATTCGTTTCATTGCCTCGTCATTTTTCATATAGTTGAATAGTTCAATATAATTCATCATTTTTCTTGTACATTATGTTTTAACTCTTTCATGGTCAATTTCTTCTGTATGTTTTTCTGTATATCCTGCAGAATTGTAGTCAGAAGAGGCAACTATTTCCGTTCCCCCTCGTCCTCCACCATATCCTCAATCGATTTTATTGATGTTTCCTTCTTGTCGTCGGACTGTATTGATTCCTCGTCTGTCACTGATTGATTTGAGTTTGATTTATTGTTGGACATCTTGTGTAGATTGATATCTATGCTATCATGCATCTTTGGGAATTTATTCAAATAGTATTTTCAGTTTTGTAGGTAATCGATTTATTGAAGAATATTTCCGTAGTAATAAAAAATCTCTTTTGCGTTAAATGGTAGAAGATTCGACAGTAACAATAAATTCTTGATCGAAGTAAGCTCTTGTGTGCTAAACAGTACCTTGTGGGCACGCAGTAAGTGAGCAAGAATTCGAACAATGGCCTTTTTATATATATAGGACAATTATTTATCATGATTGAAACTTTGTATTTTTTGTGTATTTTTTGGATCATCTTATCTGTTTATGAGTTATCTAATCTAGATTGTCTCATACAGTGCCTGTTTTGTTCTATATTGTCACTTATGATCCATAATGATCCCGATCGCAAAAAATAATAATACATTTAGGAGGGGATAAACGTCAAAGGTCAAGTATCATGGTAAAAGGTCAAGTTGTGCGGCCGAATCGACCCTTCCTGTAGTACTTTTGTTGTTTCATCTTACTAACGCAGATATTTATTCAAATTATTATAGCTAATAATAAATAGTTTTCAATTTTTATTTATTAATTAAAATAAATGTTTAATATTGTTTAATCCTACTCTGTAGTGAAACGTTATAATTCAACATCGTGTTCTTGATGACACCTCTTCAGTGGAAGGACTCAGCAGTGGTGGGCATGAACTGGACCAACACTGAGAACCTCGCCCTCGTGCAGACCACCGGGAAGGTGGCCGTGTTCAACCTGCGGGGTGACTATCAGCGCACCTTCAGCATGGGCAACGAGGCGGAGGAGAACGGGATATTGGACTGCCGCTTCTTCCCCACTGAGCAGGGGACCGGGCTGGCCGTGCTCACTGGGCGACACCGGCTTTTCTGCGTCAACTGTATCGATGATCCCAGGATTCGCCGCTTTCCAGAGGTGGGTGATGTAATCGTTGGTAGAGATAGTTAGTTCTTTCGCCATGGCTTATATCGCCATGGCTTAGGTCAATCTGTTTGTGGATACATCTATTGTTTTGTGTATAAGTTAATTCTGTTTTGTTGATAAATATAATATTTATGTTATTTATAAATATCTAACCATTGTAAATTCTTTAGATAATCATAATATAAGCATACAACAATTTTTACTCAAAATTCACTCAAACTACTTCAAAATATTTCAATCTAAATATATAAACATCTTGATATATTGATTAAAATATTTTACACAACAATTGTGTAGATCATGTGTTGGTTGTGCATTTGTGTGTGAATTGTGGTTTTGTATAATTGTGTAGATTATAATATGTGCTAACCGTTAAAATGATATTCTACACAAATCCTTAAAATTTAGATGCTCCGTTTAATACAAGCATTCTGCATCGATTAGATCGAAAAATTAGTTTTCTGTCACGTAACAAGTGCATTGATACACTTTTAGAAGATCAACTGTCAATTATTGCCTGAAATAATAATCAAAAGGTTGATTAAAAATTTGGTTTTTAATTACACTCACGGTACCATAATCATGAACTGATATATAATTATATTATTTCATAATTTTCTATTATTTTTGACTATAGTTTAATTAAAATTATTAAATATATGAAAATTGTAGCTTTTCACTTTGTTATTGCAGACTCATCACCCCTCTGCCTTCATCCTCATTGGTCTGAACCCCCACCCCCGCAGGTTCCTGGACTAACCCGGCCCCCGGCCAGTTGGGTGATCTATAGTGGCCAGGCGTTAGTGGCTCGCGATCGTGACATCTATCTGCTCGACCAGAGCGGCAGTGTGCGCCCCATCACCAACCCGCCCATCGAGGCCCCCTACAATGCTGTCATCAGGTGAATGGAATCTTGGCTTTCCCTGTTCTCACTTCAGACCTTGTATATTTCTCGGTATATCTATGTTTATCAGTCATGTACAGTTGATGTTTCGTTAGTGTATGGCATTATGCATATTGTAGACATCAACTTACTATAAAGTTCCGTAGTATTTAACATAAAATTATTTTGTTTATGCGAACATAAGTATACTAAATACATATAAAATAATCCTATAATAGTAATATATGTATTTGAATTGTTTTAATGTTTTACATACTGGCAGTAGTATATTGAATTTATAAGTTATAATAATATATTCAAATTTAGTATTGAATTAGGTTTTAACTAAATTTTTATTTGTATATTATTTACTAGTTTTGTATTTACGTTTTATATCAAGTTTTGTAAAAATAAATAGTATATTTTTACACTTGGTGCATATTTAAAGAAATGTTTGGTTATTTTGCACAATAAACTTATTTATGCCTTGCGTGGGTCTCTAGTTAATAATATAACTAGTCCCCTCTTATAGAATTGTCTTGCTTACAAACATTATTGCAGTAGTAAAAAACGCGTACACGATTTTAAAAAACTAGTGAAATTTTATTATTTTTACGTAATCATTTTTTCTCCGCATTATGTGCATATACTGTACATGGATGTCATAAACGAACGATTTTTTCTTTTTATTTCAAAAATAATAATTTTACCGCTAGTAACATTTTCTACATATTAAATTATTCTTAGACTAGTTTTCTCGTCTGTAATGTGATCTTTTTAAAATGTGTTTATTTCCATTATTCATCTTCCAACTAATATATATATATACTTGTATAATATGTTGATGATTTGCCAACAAAACCATGATTCTGCGGCCTACCATAGACATTTAGAAAATTAAATTTCAATTTGAATTCTCTCCCGCTTTGCTAGCATGGCGGTGGCACCCTCCCAGAAGCTGGTCGCCCTCTTCCTGGACACCGGCGTGTTGTGGGTGGGGGACGCCGAGATCTCGAGGACCCACTGCGAGTACGACACTGGGCGGGCGGGAAGTCGGCCACTGCAGATGGTCTGGTGTGCCAGTGCGGGAGTGCTGCTCTACTGGCCGGGCTATGTGCTGCTGGTGGGGCCGCAGAAGGACATCTGGGAATACTCTTACCCTAGCTTCGTGCACATGAGTACTGAGGTGAGTTGAGTGCACTTAAGTAGTGTCGTTATGGCTAATTCTTTTTGAATTTTATATTCTTAATTCTCTGCTTTGTAATTATTGATTTCTTATTGGCTATTTTACCTGTTAACAGTTCATCGATTCCTTTTCTGCTTTATAACTTATAAGAAATGTTTTGTTTAGTATTAACTTACAATAATCGTCTCATTCTGTATCCTGTGTTTTCTTTGTTTTTTTGTGGTTACCGGATTCAGTTTAATGTGTATTAACAACTGAAATACAATTATCTGATTTCTATTTTGTCATGTGTTGTAACGAATTTTTATCAGAAAGAATGAAATTTATTTTCATTAATTTCTACACTGTATAAATATTTAATTCTATAGCACACCAAATAAATTAATAATGATATTATTATTCAGAGAAGCATTATAAATCATTGAACCTTATCATTTTATGCACTCCGCTCCAATATCAATGGTTTATGATGCTATAATCTGCATTCGGATATTGATCTGGAGAAATTAAAAATAACGAATTTCCAGCGGGCACAATGGCAGTGACTGTTGACCACAACAACCATCCCCCTCCTCCTTCAACAGATGGACGGGGTCCACCTGATCACCGCCGACCGCCACGAGTTCCTCCAGCGTGTGCCCCGCGACCTCGAGGAGATCGGCCGGACGGGTGACTCGCCGGGCATGTGGCTCTCGCTGGCCGAGCAGGAGTTGGCGCGGGGCAGTGGCTGCGCGGAGGACTATCTGTGCGTGGTGGCGGGAGAGCGGCTGCTGCCGGCGGTGAAACAGTGTCTGGCGGCGGCGGGACAGGCCTATCAGCCTGACCTGCAGAAGCGGATGTTGATGGCTGCCCGGCTGGGTCGGGGCTTTCTCGAGGATGGACTGCAGTGAGTTGACTACCCATCGTTCTACCTGTCTTGTTTTGTCTGTTGTCTTGATTGGTGACTTTTTAAAGCATGGTTCCCGCGGTCATAAAATGTTGTAAATATTAACTATATTATATGGGCAGAGTTTAATTCTATTCGTCAAAAAATATTTTCTGTTTCAAATAAATATACATTATTCTATTAACGATTTCGTCGTAGTTTCTACGATAGGATTTAGGAAAATTGATAAACAACAAAAATTTTAGAAATATACTTTTTAGACGCATTTTATATTTAAAAAATTGAAATCTTTACTACGGTTAATTTCAGAAAACTGGTGATTTGTGATGCAAAATACGGTTCAAATGATTTATTGTTTAAACACGTCAAAAATTACTGTCTATAATTAAATTAACATTTGATTATTCCCATAAACAAATTTTTTCGTATTTTTGTCGTAAAATACAAATAATTGTTTTAGAGAAGTGGGTAAACTGAGATACATTTGTTATGCAAAACAGATACAATTTATTCCTTTTATTCTGTTACATAATATATGATCAGACTTTCAGTCGATATTATAAAAAAATAAATATATATATAAGGTAAAATATTATAACAGAGTGAATTGTAAAATTTACAAATAACCCTCTCTGCGTGTGCTAGTTTTCCTAGATTGTTCAGCTAGAATGCGTTTTTGTAAACTGGAAAACGAATGGAGTTTTGTATACTTTGTCTGATTTATATTGTCTTTTATGGTGTTATTTGGTCCCTCGAAATGTACGAATGGATAAATATTAACTATTATTAAGTAATACAATTATATATTACTAATATTATATTAACTATTTAACTTTTTTTTTTTATTAATTTCGAAATTAAAAGTATTTTTTTAAATAATCTAGTCTACTACAATATTTGTTTAGCCCTTCTTATTTCGGATTGTCTATTAAGTGAACTCTACAAATTAATGATAGCTTTGATTATCGTTCAGCGTGTGTTGACCGATAAACTGCTTGATTCGTCTTCATTACCATTGAATTGTTGAATATTTAACAGTTGTTTATATTTGCAGCATATTTTATCTTTTTGTGATGTTTTGATTGTCATTTTATCGTATTTTCGGAATATTTGTTCGTGTTATTTGTTTTATTCGTATTTGTTTTGTCTGCAGAAATTTGTTAATTCGTATTTATAAACATTTGTTTATTCGTATTTATTGTATTATTCGTATTATTTGTTCTCTTCGAACTGCAATGTACAGTTAAATGGCCAATCAAAAAGTCATCTTAAAATTGCAAAGAGGGCGGGAAAAGTAAAAATATACATTTTTATTCGGCTAATGTAGGTAAGCATATTTTTATTCGGCTAATGTAGGTAAACATATTTTTATTCAGCCTGTATAGGTAAACATATTTTTATTCGGTAAACATATTTTCCTCCGGTTAATTGAAAATTTGAGTTAGGCTAAGGAACTTTTCAATGTTTAATTAAAAAAATGGTTACATGGTTGAATATAAATAACGTCATAATATTGTCCAAAACACTTTTAAAATAGTTTTTCGAAAGATTTATATATATTTTTTCTTATCCAAAAAAATATTGCGAAACATGGATAAAATCACACAGAATGTCCAATTATGACGTCACAACACAAGTGACCAATTTTTCGAAAAATTTCTATATTATAATTGATATTGTACTTAACACCCATGTTTGAAAATTTCGTCTCGATCGAATATAACTTTTTGCACATGATTTAAGAAGATGTTTGTAGAATTTAGAATGTCGTTTATATATTATGATTTATTGATATATATAGGTGAATTGAAAAGGGATGGGTTGTACGTTGCATTTGACATTTAAATTAATATAAAATTAATAAGTTCTGCATCGTATTGAAACATTATAACTAATATATTTCTGCAGACAAAACACCTTGACAAAGGCAGATGTTCTGTTTGCAGAAATGTATTGGTTATAATATTTCAGTACGTTGCAGAACTTATTAATTAAAATATATATAGGTATCATTAAATAGTATTACTGATTAATGAGTTTAAATTATCGTTCATGTTATGACTGTCTACAGTCATTACAGACTGGTTTTCACACTACATTAAGAGTAACGTATTCGTTTTAATATTTTAAATGACTAATTTAGTTTATATCGAAACAATCAATTATTATTATACGGTTATGTATTGTGCAGTGTGCACCAATCCTGTATATGGGGAGACAGGGGAAGACTAGCTTAGAAAAAATAAGGGGTGAAGTAGGAAAAAGGAGGGGGAGGGGTTAAACGTTTGTCTCCAGTCTACGTTGAGAGCAGCTGTTCGGGTATGCTGCGCACTCTAGATGTTCTTTTACTTCTAATTTGCGCTATATTCTGATTTTAGTGTTCTCTACGCGTTCTTTATCGTCAATTATGTATTTTAAGCGTTCTGTTCTGTTTAAAATAAGTGCTATCGCTCGGATGATAAGCAATAATAGGATATATAGTTTGTCTCACGTGGTTATTTTTATGTCTGTTTTGTTAATAAGTCTAAAGTACGCCATATATATTATTATTGTTTGATTTGCAACTTGTTATTAGAAATTATAATATGGATTAAAAATACTTCATCATGTTTATATAGTATGAATGTTGAAAGATAGACACAACCTCCACCTCACCTATTCCTAATTTAAAATTCTAGATGGAAGATAATAAAAGAAGCTTGTTAAAATATGATCTTTGAAATTATCATTAGGAGATTGCATGTCTACAATAAATATATTACCTATTCACTGCTGCACGTCTTGCGATCTCTAATTCTACACAACATATCCATATAACTCAACGGTTCCCTTTCCTCTCCTATCCACAGACACGAGCTCGCCTCCGCCTTCGCAGACCAGTGTCGCACACTTCGGGTGCTCAACAACCTGCACCACCCCATGATCGGGATCCCGATGACCCTCAAGCAGCTCCGACGACTCACTATCCCTGTGTTGCTCGACCGGCTGATCGCCCGGGGCCACTATCCGATGGCCCAGAAGATTGGGGAACACCTGAGGCTGCCCGAGGCGGAGGCGGGGAATCGGGTACTGGGCCACTGGGCCTGCGGGGTGGTGGAAAAGGCGCAAGATGAAATGGCCGCGGCGAGAAAGATTGTAGGCCGGTTGGGGGACAAACCGGGTGTCAGCTATGCCAACATCGCCAGTCGTGCGAAGGACTTCGGCAAAGAGAAGCTGGCTGAGCAGGTGAGCCGATTGGGGGGTGGAGGAGAAAGACGTGTAATGTAAAGAATTTTGACAATGACGTTTTTGACAAATGTTATATGCTTTTAATTGTCAATAGTGATGTCTAATTCATTACTGTAAGTCTAAATCTAGGTGAAATAGCCTTTGTTATAGTCTAGGCAAATGATATCGAATTTGCGCTTAATTTCCTAGAAAGCTTTATTTTATTGAATGATTTTAGATAAACGTATTAACATTTAAAAAATGAAAAAGGTCGAATGGATAGGTATATTAATAAATAAAATGGAAAGATTAAATCATAATGAATAAACAAATCTGTAACAATTTCCGAAAAATTTATAGCGAGACCAATTAAAATGAAAATTGTCTGTAAAGCATTTTTAGTGCAACTATTTAGTCATTAGAGAAAATGATCAATTATATTTTTAACAGTTAGTGAACCGAAAACATAACATTAAACGTGAATCCAGTAAAAAACTAAAAATACAAAACATTATGATATGAGAGGCGTTAATTAGTAAATTAAATAGTTTAAATTGTCACTTTGATAATATTAAGTTGTAAATGCATTTTTAAGTCTACACTTTTCAGTCTACATTTTCCCCCTTTTTGATTAGAAATTATTCTTCACTTTCCCATAAAGTCATCATCAACTCATGTGTAACATGGCCTACCTTACAGCTGCTGGAGCACGAATGCCGCACCTCAGAACAGGTCCCCCTCCTTCTCAAGCTGGGCCTCTATCCGCGCGCACTCGCCAAGGCTGTTGACTCCGGCGACCCCGAGCTTATCGAGCTGGTGTTGGGGGCTCTGAGGGGACTGCAGCCCTCCGGGGAGCTCGTGTTGACACTGCGCAAGCACACCACCGCGATGGCCCTCTATACGGCGCGGCTGGAGGCGGAGGGGGAGCGGGGGGAGACGCTGGCTGGACAGATGCTGGAGCAGGAGGACAACCGGGGGGGACAAGCGAGGGCTGCACTTGGCCAGGCCTTCAGGGAGGATGTGAGTGCTTCCTGCACCTACTGGGGGGATGAGAGGATAATCAATGGGAAAGATCACACTATCGTTTGGTTTGGATTGGATTTAAATCGATTCAAATTTGCTTGACTATAGTTTATTGTAACCTTGCTTTGAGCCGAGTCGAGTATCAATTTTAACCACTACTGCCAAGCGATTCGTTTGAATCGAATTGAATTGATATTAAATGGTTTAAGTGGGATTAAAACCTATTTAGTTACTTTACATTTTAAAGTATTTTCACTATATTAAGTAGTTATTATGCCTGTTTAACATGATGTAATGAAAATGGAATGAAACAATAAATTATCATTTTAAATTAATCGAGAGTGCGAAAGTTTTTCGCTTGACGACCTGCTCTTTGAGATCGATTTGTTATTTTCATAATGGGCGTTTTAATACGGAAAATAGACTTCCACCCTCTCGTGTTCACATTACTTTTATTTGAATTGAAGATACACTGATTTCATTGGTTATTATTCGTATACTGTAAACATTATTTTAATCGAAGATAAATCAAGCCAAGCGGGGTGTGGACCAAACCTGCCCAGCAAGGTTCTTTTTAAAATTTCTCTTCAAGACGGGGAATTAAAATTTGACTCTGTCTCCCTTCCCATTCCCCTCTCCATCCACCCTCCCTTCTATTTTCCTACGCCCTTCCTCCTACATTGGCCCCACTAAGTGGGGGAGGGGGGAATTCCCCACTCCCCAATTTGGGCAGATTTGGTTTGAACTATCCCAACGTTTTTTTAAACCTATCAATATATTATATGGCAATCAATCAATGATGTTGACCTATTATGATTATTAATCAATTTGTTTAATTAGTTAGTTGCTTTTTCAGGAAGGATGGGGTTATTGGTGTTTGAAAATGTACCGTTTTTATAGATATTAATTATGCGACAAGAGATAATATAATTTTATTTAAAAAAATCAATACAAGATAGAAAATATGTTTTATCATCATAGAAAACATTATCATCATTACTCACCCTAAAATCAGTATAGATTTTCATTTCAGTCGTATCTTTTTTGTTATATTCATGTAGTTAATCTTTTACTTATTTAATTGTCTTTTTCATAATTATTATTTTTGTATTATCAGTTTTAAATATATTTTTCTGATAACAAAAGCCTATGAGCGAAACGACTTAATTTAGTATTGTATTAAAAGGTAAATTAAATGTTTGTATTTTATTCTTAGGGTTTTTTATTCAACAATCAATATTGTATTTTAATAATTTTTGTAATGATTTCTATTTTAAATCTTCTTCTGTTCAATATAGGCATTTTCATGCATATTATAAGTTTAAATACAGAACAGTTCATGATACTATAGTATAAAATTTTGAAGGAAACAAGTTGGGCAAATTAAATACATTTTAAATGTTCTATAATAATAAGTAATATTTTAATTTTCAGAAATTTGATAAACGATCGACGGAATTGGAAAAGGCGAGTCGACTCTACAAGCAATCGCACAATGATTTTATGGCGCAGGTGACTTATACTTATTATGATAATTATATTATGAATAATTACTATAATTATGTCCTATATGGAGCTAGCAGTTCTGTTTTATGGGAAAGTTTCCGATAGGCAAGTGCATGTGTGATAGCGGGGGTGTTTATCTGTATTCCGCTCACGCAATCTCACATTTCCATATATTATTAGACTTAATATAATATTGCAACTTTGTGCGAACATTAACATATATGTCAGAAAGGGAAACACCGTGTATTTCAAATGTTGTCTACCTTTCTCTCTCTGGGAATTCAGGAGGTCGACGACGCCAACCGTCTCCTACGCTACCAGCGGCGCCTCGAGGAGGAACTGAAGCTGCCCTTCGTGGGCCTCTCCCTCCACCGCACCCTCTACCAGCTCGTGCTCAAGAGGAACACGAAGCTGGTCAACCAGCTCAAGACCGAGTTCAAGGTGCCCGACAAGCGGTTTTGGCGGGTGAAAATGGCCGCGCTGGCTGACAACGGGGACTGGCCGGAGATTGAGAAGATGTCCCGGGAGAAGCGTCGACCCCCGGTTGGAATGGAGGTACTTGTGTAGGGATTGATCTGTATAGCGTTGTGTTGGCTGATTGTGTCCACCACGAAATAGAGCGCCCCATTGAATTAATGTTTGTTAAAATGTTTTGTTTCTTGGCAAATTGTAGGCTTTACCCACCCATTTCAAATTAACCACGTTACGAAATAATTAATGTTAATGAATTTGTTTTTAAGTATATTAAGTAAGCATTTTTAACGTAACTTAATTAAACTTAGTTTACCAACCATTGTTAAATCACTGTTAAAAATTTCTTTCTATAAACAATTGCAATCAATATGATTAATAGTTTTGAGGTTTTTTGCCTTTTACATCTTTTAACGTTTTATTTTCTATTAAGAAATAACCATTACAATATTTAATTTCAATCAAAATTATGTTTTATCAAACAACAAAATATAAATTATTAAATAGTAAAATGCTCTTACGTTATAATAATGGGACATTATCTAAATTAAAATATATCATGCTTTAATTTTGCTAAGCGAAAAAGATAATAAACATTTCGACATGCTTTTAGTTAATTTTTTAAAACATTTATTTATATTACATTTTATTATATTCTAAAATTTGTATTAATGCTTAGATATATTTATTAAAATTATCATAAAGATAATTTCTATATGTATGCATATTTTGATTTAAATAAAAATATTGATAAATATGTATATAAAAAAGGATAAATTGATCTTGTTAAAGGATGTTTCAATCAGCCTATGGTTGTCTCTTCAGACCTTTCTGGACATCTGTTTGGCCCACGATAACAAGGAAGAAGCGACCAAGTATTTGCCTAAGCTCGAACCCGAAGCTCGAATCAAATATCTGCTCAAGTTGGAGTAACATGTTTTCCATACTTATCTATACTATAATTATTTTCTTCCCTTGTATGTATCTATATAATAATTTAGTTTATTATTGATACATACAATAGAACATTACGATAAACGCAATATTTCATATCAGAAATCAACTCAGACGAAGAACATGACATTGTGTTATTTGTATCCTAATCACACGTCGAGCTAGTTGTACTTCTCATGAAAGAAAATAAGAAATGTCTAGTCTTCAATAATTAACGTTAGTCGTTGGTTGACATTATCTTTTTCAGGCCGATATAATAATATTTCCAACTATAAACAATTCCTTTTTCTATTTTCAAAATAATTTCATTATAATATTTTTGATTTTGATATTTAAATGGAAACAGGCGCTACTGAATTCTGACAGCATTGGACACTTTGTTCGTTAAGTTATCTACCACAACCTCACCCAAAGACCACGTTGAAAATTAAGTATTTCATCGAACATAGAAAACATAATAACTTCATGTTCCTTACTTAATAAATTTTTAATAATTTTATTTTGAAGTATACTATTAATTAATAAACTAAATATAGTGATTATATTTTTCCTTTTAACTTTGCCTTTATGGTAATCGAAATCAAGTGAAACCTTTCAATTATTTCGCAGGGTTAGAATAGTAAGCTAAAAAGTTTCGTAAACTTAACAACATGTCTATTGTATTGTAGTATATTTTTATACTAAACTCGTCATTCGGAGGTAATCTCAACAGCCCCCATGATTTACTCCCCCCCCCCCCGTCACAGCCGAGTAGACGAGGCGATTGATACAGCTTACAGTCTTAAGTCGGAGGAGTCGCTTAACTATCTGCACCAACATCTGGTGAGGACCAACCGGCCGGCAGCTGACCGAGTGCACGCTATGCTTGCCCACTTGAAATAGGGGGTCTCCTCTCCTCTCCTCTCACCCACCCGCTCTGTCACTCAGCCAAGCTGCCAAGTTTTTAAGATAACTACGTATTTGCCTCCCTGTCTTATAAGCAATACAAAGAAATTTGCGTTAATTAATGTATTTTGGATTACACGTTTTAAAATTGAATGTGTTTCGTCTGGTCATCGTAATACTATATTCTATTAAACATCTTACTACTATTGGAATTGAAAGTAGCATGGCTAGTATGAATCATAAATAAGTTTTCAGCCGTAAATTCTGACTGAATTGAAATTTTTATATGTAGCGATTATTTTGGTTAATATCGAGTCGTTTATTTATTTGACAGTGTTGTTTTTTGGTAAATTTAACTACTTTCTATTTCACTACTTTAGGGAATCATTATTAATAATGTAAGAATGGTCTATTTTGACTTGTCTTAAAGTTAAAATGTTCTCTATATGCTTGATTTAATAGCTACTTTTACCATAATTTTATTGATAATTTCATTGTTATTAATGCTTTATTAGACTTATTGTAATTGATTTAAAAATGTTGATCACTGATATATAATTAAAATCAATTCAATAATATTTGAAAATGATATATTGTTACATATTGTATGGAGTTATATTTTCATTCGGAATTGTTGATGACAATATATAACACTAAAGAATAGCGACTTTTTTAAGCTTTGTGCCAGACTATGCGGACACTTGCAAATTCCGACTCTTGCATAATAAATTTACACAATCAGTTTTGATTGTTAAATTTGTATAATAGTCAAGTGTATATTAAATTTGTTCTGATTATTTCATTATTGTACGTATGTATTCTATTCAATTTAATTAATTATGTATTACATTATTTTAAAACTAAAATAAATCAATTTTTGTGAAATTTATTGTTCTTCTTTCTTTCTTTTCGTTTTACATAATATTACTTTGTTTAAACTGCATTTATATTGATTAGTTCTTATTTCTATTGCTCACCTACTTAAATTAGTTTGAATTGTATAAGCTGTATTTTGTTCACAATGTATATATATTATATGTATATGTTTTAATTTAAATCTTGTACGTTAATATTTTTGCAGTATATTCCTACTGTTATTGAATTATTATTATAAACAGTGTTTAGTGATAATAAAAATCTGGGGCAGACATTTTAAAATAAATTCAATTTATAACAGCATAAAATGAGTTATGAAAAAAAATTAAATTGTAGATTTGTAATATCGATCTACGAACCATGATCAACAGATTCCATTTGCTTTCAGTATGCCTTCACCGAGTAACACCAACTGGAACCAGGAAACTAAGTCACGCCTCAACGAAAAAGTTCAGCTCTTCCTCGCGGAAGTGTCCTCCCTGAGCAAACACGTGCTCAAGTCGTCCAAGTCGGCTGATCTCATCCAGCAGGCCTGCAAAGCCACCGCCGCCCAGGAGACCGGGATTGAGAGCTCGGCGGACCATCTGCAGAGGAGCTTTCTCATCTCCGTCCAGCTGCACCATCAGGCCGAGTCGATCGGGAAGCATCTGGCCCTTGTGGACGAGGTTAAGGACCAGATCGACTGTATAATTCGGTAGCGCCGGACAGGGGTAGGTTGGTGGGAGATTGCTGGGATTTCTGAATTATATATAAAGTAAATATTGTTCAAATTATGATTTAGACACTTTTTTATATTAAAAAATGCTTGTAACATATTAGATAACGAAAAAATATGCTGCCAAGCTTTTTTTTTATTACTGTTGAAAATTAAAAGTAGTATTTTGCTTATTTATTTTAATAATTATTATATGTATTATTTATGTAAGAAATAATTTTTTCTTCGTCGCCAGGAAAATCAAAGATCTTATAATCCAACTTATTATTTTATTTAATAATATTAAAAAGTTGTACTATTTACAGGAACAGCCGATTAATAATATAGTAGAAATAAAATGGAAGATTCAAACATACAAATTACAAAATAGATCAGATTGTACTATGGTGGTGCGGTTAAATATGTCGAGCATATTTTTTGGCCTTTTCTACGTATTTTAATAGTTCACCAAAACTGAGGTGATCCATTAAGTAACTTAATATTTATGTATTGTAAAATATGTTACCATACAGCTAATGAAATCAATAATTGATCATGTATTATTATTCATCGTGTTGAAAAAAAAATACGGTGTGTCCTTTTATTTTAATGCTTCTCCGAAATATATGAACATAAAGTTGTGCTTTTTTTCGCTTTCATGTTTCAATTAAATCATACATCATTGTGATGTACTTATTTCGATCATCTAACACTTACATTTTCCACACAGCCCCGCCCCAGCAGGCCATGAAGCCCAACATCCTCATAACCGGCACCCCCGGCACCGGCAAGTCCACCCTGGCCGAAGAGGTGGCCAACCGTGCCCTGGGTTTCACCCAGGTCAACGTGGGCGAGGTGGCACGCGAGGGCAACTACTACGAGGACTGGGACCCGGTCAACCACTGCCACATCCTTGATGAGGACGCCCTACTCGACGACCTGGAGGAGCGCCAGGCTGGCGGTGGCCTTGTCGTCGACTATCACGCATGTGAGCTCTTTCCCGAGCGCTGGTTCGCCGCGGTGTTCGTCCTGAGGACGGAGAACTCGGTGCTGCACCAGCGGCTGTCGGCGCGCGGATACCCGGCCGGGAAGGTGTTGGACAATGTGCACTGTGAGATTGTGCAGGTGGTGCTGGACGAGGCGAGGGAGGCCTATAAGACGGAGATTGTCCATGAGATGGCGAGCAATACCACCCAGGATATGGAGAACAATGTGGAACAGATAGTCGCCTGGTTGGAGCAGTGTAGTGGGGATGATTGTTAGTATTATGTTGTGTCCTCGGTCCACTGGTTTTTCTTGCATTTTGTATAAAGTGTAGTTTTGTTGTCGTGTATTTACTGATATAAAACACAGTATAAACAATATACACAGTATATCTATAATATACCAATTTACGATATTATGTATGTTGTAACTTGACAGTTAGTACATTGATGAATTATGTAATTTTTTTATTAAATATGTATTTATGGGCTATGTTTTATTTTTTAATGTTTTGTTGGTTTCTTTTACGATATTGATGCAGAATTGATTTTCATTTGTTCCGAATTTTGTGAAGTTTTCCAATACTAAGCTACACTCGATTATTAAAAAATAGAATTTTGCAACATTTTTATTAGAATGCTTATAAGTAATGAATGCATGTAAATGGTTTGCAATTAAGATATTGAGAAGTTTTAATTATATTTCGTAATTCAGTTATGAATTTTGATATTAAAATTTTCAAAAAAGAAAGATGTTGAAAAATGTCGATGTCGATTTGATTCTAAATATATATTAACTAATTTGTTATTGTTTGTTTTGTGATGGTTTTTTAATGTATGGTCTATTTTGTAATGTAGGTGTTTGGGGTAAATTATTCGTAAATTATGGCATATTAAAAAAGGTTGAATCACTCCAAAAAATTTAAACACATTAAATAATATATTTTTAGGTTGCACTTCTAGTTTTATCAATAGTGAACACACTCAAAATATATAAAATCATAATAACATATTGTAGTACATTTTGATTATGATTAGTTATTGTTATTGATTAGGTTATACTAAAAATATATACGACCGATTCACGATTAAATATTTGTTTAGTGAATTTTTAAAAGAAAATGGCAAATTTTCCGGGAAAATATTTCTGTTTGATTGACTTGTGAAATCTTATCCATTTTCGCACAAAATGGCTCTACCCTAAACAATTGAATTGGGTTAATATGTTCTGTTATAAATCTTATTTTTACTTGAAATTATAATTACAAATCACAAAAATCAATCAAATGTATTAATTTTCAGTTTTGCCTAGATCTAAAAATGTTCAGTATATTTTTAGATCTATAGTCAAAACTGAAAACAAACCCAATTTGAGAAATTTCCGAGTTAAAGGATCGTTAAATTTTAAATTCATCAGTTTATTATTAAAGATTGCTTTTATGAGATACAGGACCGATTTTTACTAAAATGTATAATCAAATATTAACAGATTAATGAGTTAAATATATGTAATTAAGTATTCCTATTAAAAATGATGGATCCACAATAACAATGATTCTGTAATGCACAAGTCGGCCTAAAATATAGACTAAAGTATTTCTGTACCAAATTACAGCTTATATATCTTTTAAGAACATTATCAGTCTCGGAAAATCCAGCTAAACTTAGTCAACTGGAAAAAAGTTGTTAATAAGTCAAACCATGTCAAGCCAACTTTGTTTACAAGCTGTGGCGTCTTACTGGTAAATCAGCAATTTGATATCTTTGAATTGCAACGATTAACTATAATTCAGGTAACTATAGCCGGAGGTATATTTGATCTTATCTAATTATTTTGATTTGTACCAGAAATATTAACAGATTTAGTATTTTGACACCATATTACCTATATAATTGTTATGTCTGCGATATTAAAACTAATTGTATTGCTAATACATACAATATTATAGTTTTAGAACGTAATTTGTATATGAAACTCGAGTTTCATCTTAAGGCGCCGTCATTCAAGATACTGTATATTAGATCCATATATTAGCTTAGAGGTGTTTCTGCTAGTGGGCGGAGGTATTTTAATGTTGATTTTTATTCGTGCTATCATTTGTTCTGTAATGTTGAAGCGGCTTCTTTTCTATTCACTCATTTTCTGTATGGTTGTTTTATTTGATTCATGAAGAGTGAGTTATTTAATGTTAAAACTTTTATCTCTGTTACGATGTAATGTATTAGCAAAAATCCATTATATGATTAACTCACACCTATAAAATACAGAAAACAGACAAAAGCAAGACAATGAAATCTGGAGCCACCTGAAAATTGTTACTCTTCGTGTGGTTTTCAGAAGCCCCCTCCCTCACTCCGCCCTTATATATTCAGTCAGTTTACCGGTGTAGTTTATTGTCTTCTTGAGTTCTCCAGTATGTCACCAGTGGCTCCATTTCAGAACTTGGCGCCTCTCAGACTCTCTTAATGGCTTTCCTGCGCCAACCAGGTTGCCTATTCTATCACTATCTTCTCTAGATCGTGTCGGATTGAGCTCTGACTTCATGCCTGCCATACAATCAGAAATATACTTTAAATCAACTTGTCGGTACTCTGAATATGTATAGGTAGTGCTTATTGATTTGATTGTGTGAGAAAACCTGTGTTTTCCAAGAACGCCGCTAGAACGTCTTAAAAGTCGTACATCACAGGAAAAAAAATTCAGATCATTCGTGTCAAATGCAACAGGTAATAGGCGGTGTTTCATTACCACGCAATAATTATTCATTTATTTATACATACCATTACTGCTTTCAATTTGATCACAAAGACAGACATTATCTAGTTAACTAGTGTTACGGAATAACAATAAATCGAATATTTTAACTTTCTAGGGAAACAAAAAATTCATCCTTATGAATCGCAAATGGTCTAACCCAGCTATCGTTTTGAGTTATGTGCTTATTTTGGCCCTGATCTCCATCACAGAGCCGTGTGTTCAGCTTCTCGATGGTTGGTCACAGATGTCCCCAGAAGAAAGAGCTGAACGCGGCCATGTTGTCTTATTAGTTCATGTGCTAAGGAAAATTCCTGCAAACCCAATTCAGTCGGAAACAGATAAACAGCTATATTCGGTGGCTTGCGAATTGCAAGATATCCTGAAGGGTCGTGATCTTTTACAAGAAAAATTTCGATTGTCGGACGGTATTTCCTTTCCCACAACTATTTTTGTTCATGGTTTTGGACCATTACTTCTTTGTCTGTCTAGTGTATATCCTGGAAAACGTTATTTTGTGTTTGTTAAAGTGCGGAATGATGGAGAATTAATGGCTCATTATATGACAAGTTTTGGAGCTGTTGAGCCTTACTCCATGGAGGTGTATAAATCAGTCTCCCAAACTTTGGGTAAGTTAATCTATAGTTACATATTGCACCTCATATTTGTATTCTATATTTTTAGAGAGCGTAAACTTAATATGTAAAAGAAATTACCATTATAAATGTCTGGTTTATTATAGAAAATTTCAATAAATCGTTTTTACCTCGAGTGATCGTGAAAATATATTATTTCAGATGATACTTTGTTCTAATTGTTTTATAATCATTTTGTTCCGTTTTTTATAGTGTCATTTTATAGCCTATACAATATTATTACTTATTTTGTGCAAAACAGCATGTTAACTATACGGTTAATTAATTTTCTGAAATTGTACGACATTATTGAAATTATATAATTAAAAAGTATTATTATAATTTTTAAGAACAATAATTTTTAGGACATAACTTAATAGTTATACTAAACTAAACTTGAGATGGCAATATAAAGTCTGTACATACTATATAGAAGTGACATAATGATATAAATTAATATTTTTTCATAATTATTTCTCAAAGTAGACATTTCAACTAATAATATTGATGTCTATCTTTATTGAATATATTATAACAATTACAACGGGATAGTTCGATGGAAGCTCGAACCAGTATCGATACAATATAAGCCTCGGAATGTGAAAAATCGCTTTTTTCACTCGCAAATGTATAATTTGAATATGCTAAAAAAATTAATTTGTTACTATGTCAATAAAATATCTTTTGATGCTTTTTAATATACAATATATATATATATTAAATTTAAATATCGTTTTTATGCTCAAAGTCCCACAAGATGTCACTTTTAAGTTCTAAAATTAGTCCATGCCAATCTATTCATTGTGCACTTAATAGATTAAAAATATTAGTTTTTTTATGCTATATGTGCATAATTTATAAAGATTCATAAAGGACATATTATGTTTAACTTCAATTTTATACTACAAAAACTGGGAGACAGATTAGAATTATTTTCATTTCAATAGTGTTTTTAGTATACAATTAAGATTAAACATATCGCTAAGGTTATATCATAATTGCATCCTGAAAACTAATTACAAAATGTTTAGCCAATAAAGCATAACAATTTTTTTATTATTAATTTATAAATATATAATTTATTATTTATATTTTATATATATATATATATTAATATTTAGTTTTATATGTATTATATATATATATAATATAATTTATATATAATTAATTTTATTATTATTCTTACCTAAAAAGTGTAATCTAGGGGAAATTTAAATATAAATGTTGGTTACTATGTTTTTCTTATGCCTGAGTTATATAAAATAATTGAAATAAATGCTAACACATTTACAAAATAAGGGTCGGAGAAAGCAAGGGAACATGTGATGTGTTCAGTATTATTTATTTTGTAATATATTTGATCAGTATATTGTATGTATCTGTCTACTATATAAACGTATATATTACTATATTTTGTGTACATTTAACAATGTGTTTTTTGTATATGACATTCTACATTTTTCTAAATTTTGCACAATTTTGGATTCTTATTTCTAGTCGCTTTAGGTTTTGATTGAATAATTTTAATATTGACCAATATCTCAGAAATGTTGTAAGCTTTCTAGGTTAGGAGAAAGTTAAAATTGTCAAAGTTTTCAATTTAGAGAGTTTCATGACATTTCAAGTCTTTGTTCTTTATTGTCGGTCGTTCACAAGGTTTTAAAATATTTAATAGTTTAATTGATTTTTGAATTATTATTGATCTAAAAGTTAATCAAGGTAAAATTTATATTGGCTAAATTATATTAAGAAAATGTAATTTAAAAAAATCCCTTGCAGTCGATTTTGTTTAAATTTAGTATATTGATGTTTTTGATATATTCTACAATAGTAAAATATCGATCTTGAAACTTTTAGAAAACTCATATTTCCCAAAACAATTTTTTTAAATAAGGTAACGACTTAGTAATCGGCAGTTGGTAATGTACTAAAACCTCAATACTAAATTGTTTATAAATATATTTCACGTACTTCATAATTTTATGATAAAATTAATTTAATGCAATAGTTTATGGCGGATTGGAAATTGTTATGATGAATTGAAACTGGTGGCTTACTAATATTTTTCTCAATCTGTAATTCACAGTGTAATACTTTTTTTACACATTTTTAGATATCGCTTTTTATTAGAAACTATAATACTCAACTACTATTTTCTATAGTCGCTAAAAAAATGTCTCATCGCTTCGGAAAATAATTGTAATCCATTTTTAAAATATGCGGAGCAGGAAATTGCATCAGAGGCCGGCCTCTCTTTGTCGGAGGTATAAATAGCGTTATTTGTTGTATTGGGGTGTCTTCATTAACACCAAATCTGTGAGACTATTTCTTAACAGGAAATGAAGATTAACAATTCCTTTCATACCACGAGCATGTATGATTTATTGTAAATGCGATGTCATTGAGGCCAATAAAGTTTTAATAAAACAACATAAAATGAATTAGTCGACGTATTACTAATAGGCATATTTGACGCTAATATTACAGTAAATTTAAATTGTTTTATGTAGATTAAAAAGACAACCTAGTTTTGTGTGATTTTGACAGAATGATTTTGTTGAATAAACAGTGCAGTTGAACGTTAATGAAATAGTTGTTTTAATTAATCGTTTATTAATTTTTATATAGTTACTGTATTATATAGACTATTTTGATTGAATACAGTCAATAATATTTTTAATAGACTTTTATAAATATTTCAATTAAAGAGGTTACTGTTACTTTAATTATATAATTGTACAATGAATAAATTCATTTTATATTTGTAAACATAATAGCTTTTTTCAGGTTAAAATGTGTCAACGCAACCTGTTTATATATAATCTATTATGTATAATCTATAATAAATATTATAAAATAATTTTAATTTATTTTTGTGCTTTCTGTAAATGGTGTACAGTGTTTAAAAACGTTACCTAGATGTGTATTTACATTGTGCGTAGTAAAAAATGAAAAAAATGATGATAACTTAATTTATTTTAATTAAATATATTGCATTACATATTTGCAGGAAATTGTCATTTATTAATTAACTCTATTATTTCAGATTTTAAAATATTTATTTTAGGTCTATTTCGTAAACTTAGAGTTTGTCATCAATAGTTTTTGACATTAATTTGATAGAATTTGACATTAAAAATTGTATTGTTTTATGTTATATTATATTATTAAGGTCATAATAATTGCATAATCTATTATTCTAATATTTTACTCATCGTATAAGCTATTTAAATATTGTTCCTCTCACCTAAACGGTGTCTTCCGGCCCACCTACTTTATATAATTCATTGATAATTTTTCAAAAAATAATAATTTAAGAAAAGCTTGTATTTCCTGATAATTGAATATTTACAATTGAGCATTGAGTCGTTTTACTGACAATAGTATAATTGAAAAATAAAGAGAATAACATAATTTATTATAGTTTGTGTGCAACTATAAATATTTGACGTGCTTTTAGTTTGTAGCAAGCGACTATTGCCAGTATATTTAAACTTATTTTAGTTTCGTTTCTATTCTAATTTAATGGAAAATTTAATTAGATTTTGGACAAAATAAATACGGCGTTTTATGGATACATTGTATTGTTGTTTATTTCCTTTTTAAATTTTACTATATATAAATTTCTATCTGTGCAATTATTTACTCATGCCTTTGACTTTGCTGAACATTTAATAATTTTAATTAAATACAAATATACTATAATATATAACATCAAAATTACTTCGCGAATTTTATTTTTATTTAATACATTGTTAATAAGTGTATCAATTTTAATTTAAGAGTTCTCATAAAATGGATGTAACTGGTAATACTTTAATGTGCTACATTCTTATATAAATTTTGCACTGGTACGAAAAATTACTGCAGAATACTTTGAGTATTCATATGAGGTTAATAATGTACACAACATAAAATTTATAAATGCGATAATGCCTCAATTAAATAATATTTATTACATTACGTAATAACATTTTTGATTTTATGTAGGAATTATGTGTACGATTATATGTACGAATAAGTATAATAATTTCTTATATTTTTATACGAATGATACATGATTGATTTACATTTTAATTGATTTGAATAATAATAAAAATAAATTATTTTATATGTTTGAATAGTGTTTCCGTATAATATCAATCAAAACACAAAAAATCACTATTTACTTTTGATAAAAGTCAAAATTAATACAAATGAAATTAATAAAAAAGTTCTGTTAAGTATTTTTAAAACAATATTTGGATACAATAACCGTTTCATTTGTTTGATTTTCTTATCATATTTAGATATTATAAAAAAATCAATGCAAAAGAAAAACCACAATAAACTTAACATTTTATTGTGGTTATTCTTTTGCATTCCTCACAAGTGACCATTACTTATCTTTATTTATCATAAATAAATCAAATTTTGCACGTGATAATGCAGAAATGTGTAATGCAGGTATATGCGGCTACGGTTACAATTTATTGATAAACCGCTACCATGATAAAATGCTATATATATAAATAAAAACTTAGTTGATATCCTTAGACAATAATATTATGTAACACTTGACTTTCAAATATTCTGATTAGCTGTCATTTATCATTTGAAATCATGACAGAAGAAATGGTTCTTCATGCTTGGAATATATAATATGTATGGGGTAGATATATATATATATATATACATACCAGTTAGATCATCCTATGTGAACTACCGCTGTGTTTTTCTGACATTTGAAATGTATTGTAATAGTGATGTAGTTCTACATAATGATAGCAGTACCTCTGATTCTTTCGCATCATTTGTCACTATATATACGCATGATACACTATATATAATATAGCAACTAAATGCGGTAGAGCCATTAGAAACTTTACAGAAGCTTGTATTGTGTTGAAGAAGTTATGTTAGCAAATGGGCAACCACTCGGCTAATTTACTACTAATTGAAATTAAAGGGTCGTTTGTGAAGCAGTCAGCCAGAAAAAGTAAAACTATATGTTCATTGTGTGTATTTTCAGCAATTAAGAGTATGGTCAATTTATGTTTTATTTTTCTGTTCGCAGGATATCATATAAAACACATAACAATTTTAAAATAATAATGGGCTGATGTAATTATATAATCATAATTACAATATTGCCACGACAATTATACTTAGATATATATTTTTTATGTACAATACATACAATAATTTTTTTGCTCCTTAACTACAAATAATAAGAATCTTTGTAATAAAAACGTAATTATATAAGTTAAAAACTTCTTTTAAAACGTATTAATTTTTTAAAGATACTTCAAATAACTTTAATGCATTTAATTATATATTGCAACATTGTTTATTCAACACATTTTTAGCGTTAACTTTTACCGGTAGAAAAGGATGATATTATAATCTGAATATCTGAAAAGTTAACATTTTATATATATACTCGAATTTTCTATTTATTGGTTTGGACAGATGAATTTCTAAATTGAGTGTGAAAAATAGATTGATGCATTTATTTGTTGATTATATAATACTGTTTTTAAGTCATATATTCATTTGTGAACCATATATATATATATACATTGTATAGGTATAGTTGTACTTTTTATGACATGCATTTTTCTAAAGAAATAACCAAATCAATTAAACATCACAAAGGAACAGTTAACGATGTTTTTATAAACCATGAGTTATAGGTTTTCCCAATTTTAGATTGACTTAGTAGTATTATATTAAAGCACGTTGTATGTATGCATGTGTAACACAATGTGATGTTGACTTATATTATTTTTTAAACTTGTTTGATTTAAATCATTGTTCACGTACAGTATAGTATATCAGTTAACTAATGTATTTTTAAAGGCTTCACCTTTTCTTGTTGTATTATTTCTTTATTATATAAAAAATGTGTATCATTTGTAAAAGTTGCAACTATACACATTGAATAAACGTGTTACATTTTATCGTACAAAAATAAAATATTTTCCTGTTTGTATATACAATATACAAATCATTTTTAGAAGTTTGTGAGATTATTGTGGGTTATTGTGCATTCATAACAGCGTCAGGAAATTATTGTCAATATTGTCATTATTGATGTCATTATTGAACGTTAATTTACTTTACTAATTAAATATTAAATATTTAACTATTTAATTGAGTGACATTAAATAATCAATATAGATTTTTAATTATTAATAAAAAAAAATTGAAATATGGAGAGTAATATAATATAAAAACGATATAGAAAATTTAGGAGAAAGTAGAAAAATACTTAGGAGCATAAACAGACCTTCAATGCGCAAATATTTATTTTAAGATGTTTATTGATAACCTTTTAAATAAGTGATATAGATTTGATAAAATTTCCTTGTATTTGCTACAAATTAACAGAATTAACTCAATTTTTTATAGTTTATTAGTGTAATATTTAATTAATATAATTTATAAAAGTACTGTAATAATAATAACAATTTATATAATATTTGTCTGCAATATTATATTGGTTTACTTTTTAGTTTGATATTTAAATTGCTTTAGTTAAAATAGATTAATTATTTTTAATCTATCACTTAAGAAGTGTTTCAAGGAATTATAAAAACATTTTTTTTGTAAAAAGCTACATCAATTAAAAAAAGTGTTTGCATGTTTTTCGAAACAAATTATTATTTAGAAAGGTAATTATTTAATTTATTCTTCCAAATAAGTATTTCAAATTATTATATGTATGTCCTGAGCATTCTATCGTATATATCATAATAAAATGTTGTGTTACAATGTTGATGCAAATTATTACTGTTGCCTTGCTATTGCTCTGCAGTTGAGAATTTCAAATATTATTTAATTATGTTTATATATTTGGACTACCCTGTTTATTCATGTTAATTATTCATGTAGGTTGGAAACCCTGGTCACAATGGTCCAGTTGTTCGGCAACTTGCGGTAACAACGGACAGCAAAGCAGATGGCGGACATGTTTCTACGAGAAACCGTGTGCCTATGGTGTCACCTCACAAAGTCGAGGCTGTAACACCTGGTCTTGTTCAGGTAGGCAACTTAGTTTTATTATTCAATATTATATTGAAGCAATATAGGGGAACATGACTGATTATGTGACCGAATACGACTAGAATATGACTGACGGCTAAGAATGAATTGTTAATTTAACGAATGTTGATTTATAACCATCAAGTTAATATAAGTAAGTTTCGTGTTTGCTTCACAGGCAAATATTATAATGGCTTATTTTACAGTATTTATACATGAGTACTACACAATTCATAGTGTAGCTTTAAAAGAACAGATTTGAGACATTCTGCCATTAGTATTAGTATTTAGAGAACAATCTGTTAAAATTCGTCATATTAGAGACTTACTTTAAAAAACTTATCATTATTTTTTAAACATGTGGTGTATATTTTCTTCGAACTAAAATTGGAGACGCAATAAAGGATTTGGAAAGTTACTAAGTTACGATGCTCGATCAAATAACACAGCATTTTTTCATGTCGACTATTAATTAGTATCGATTATTTAATGAATGTGATGAAAAACAAATAATTTTTCGTTTAACTGAAATATTATTCAGTGCAGTGAAAAGTAACAAGTTTAAATAGCATAGTTGTATCATGCATATTATATATCTACTATTGTCCATTTTATGCTTTCGTACGTTAATTATATTCATTTTATAAACACATATTATGAGAGCAGCACTAAACAAAAAACTGTTGAGGGTCAAACAAATAATTATCAATAACATGATCAAACATGTACTACATTATCACCCTAAATCGAAAAGATTCAATGCACAGCATGATTGTGATGCAGTATATGATAAAAACTATACTCAATTATTAACGCTTGCAGCACCGGGCCGGCGTTTTCGTGAGGGGCGGGGTAAAATGGACACACCAGCATTTAACCTATATAATAAATGCAATTTAATATTCTCTATCATAATGGTGTATTCTCTACACAGTGATGTGTGTAGTATTTCAACTCGATTCTAAATTTGTAATTTGTTCTTTAATCAGATGCTTGGGTTAGCTGTATATTTATTTAGAAATATGTCCTAATTATAATGCACTGGGTGGATGGTAAGGAGAAAAGGTTTACACGTGAAAAAACATATTCAGTCTATTTTTGATCATAATATTTATCATTGATATTTTTTTAATCGATTTACCAAAAAGTATAAGATGTAAGAAATTAATTAAAGTTACAACATAACAGCTTACATTCTTCTTGATTGAGACAGATTTTATTTAAATTATAGAAAAAAACATTTTAGCTTATTTTGAAGCATGCGTTACGTTATCAAAGCAACCACATCTGAAAATATATGGAATCGAAAGGGAATTAAGAATTAGGCAGTTAGGCAATTGTAGTGAAAATTTCAGAACATTAGCAGCTTTAATAGATTTTGAGTAATAAACAATCTAACACCACTGGATTAATCTGAACCCCCATTGATCATTTTAGGTTTAAAATCTTTGTTCTAAAGAAAATGTTCTAGAATGCTAATTTTTATAGTTTTTTCAAAATTGAATATTTGCTCAGTTGTGTGAAAATTTAAAGTATCATGCATCATACTTAATTTATAAAGTGATTATAATATATGAAATTTCCAATTTTGTATTTTCAGAGCAAACTGGTTATAATTTGACTCTAACATAGACCAAACATATATTTGGTAAACGTACATATGTTTACTCTCAATAATAAGAGTACTCTATCATTTAATACTACAGTACAATCTTTACAGTATATATACATTTTTTGATTATAAAAGTTGTTAATTACGAATAGAAATTTACGTTGTTAATCAAACCAAAGTAAAAGTTATAAAAAATGTATTTTTATTGAATAAATTATGATAAAAATAGAATATAAAAAAACAAATTTAAAATAGTTTTATTTATTTATTTAGAGTTCTCTTACGTTAATATATTGGTATAATGGAAGGGAGGGAGGGAGAGAGGGAGGGAGGGAGGGAGGGGGCCACTTACTCTGCACCATTTAAATCAATAAGACTAGAAGCTTGCTACCATGGTGACCTGCTCATGCATGGTGAAGGCATTGAACGACACATCAAAAAATGTTTAAAATGTTCAGAAGTAAAACCAATGGCAATACCTGAAAAAGACCTCTAAATGGCCAAATCAATGTAAGCCTGGGTCAGGTGTCCATATGGATCACGCCTATGTTCCCAGAAAAGGATTGTTATTCCTTTTGGTGAATTCTTTCTCGGGATGGCCAAAAGTTATCCTTGTAAGCTTGCATTGTGAAATATGTGTTGGAGCCATAGGAGGGGGCGGGGGGGGGGGGGGGGTGGAAAGAGTCTTACAGAGGTGTCT
>JAUZND010011820.1:0-28670 GCA_034780555.1 Coelogynopora nodosa | reverse complement strand
AACCTAATAATATTAATGTTATGTACAGTAGGTTTTATCTTTAGATTAGCCAATCACGGGAGAAACCGGTGTACAACGATACACCGGTGTACCGCGTGTTGATTCACTGTTAATAAAAAATATAGATTATATTTGTAGAGTATTGCATAGATATCGAGTCCGCTTACTTATTGACCCCTCCTCGTATTATAATTTATTTTAATAATTTATAGCCTCACAAATTGCAAGACATTGTTATACAATACTGCTGCCAAATACGCGTATATGATTGGCTGGTAGTTGTTGTGGAAGAAGATCCTGCTGGCTTATGGAAGTTCTATCGATTACCAAGCCGTAATAAAGTCTAAGCGTTGTCATATTTTGGAAATTATATCACCGATTGTAACTTAAAGATGCGTAAAAAATACATAATTATGGTTCGCTCCTGTTTACTGACAATGATCGTACTCATGTTACTTTATATTTGGATACCGCACCAGCAGATTATTGATAGTGTTAGAATGCCAACATCTGTTATAGAAAATCCTACTGCAGTGCATTCTTCAGTAGTTCATGACTTTGTGTTAACCGAACTCGCCGAAGAAAGAGATTTTCCAATTGCTTACTCCATTATGGTCTATCGCGACGTAGACCAGGTGTTTCGTTTGTTACGCGCGATTTATCGCCCTAGTAACTGTTATTGTATTCACCTCGATAAAAAGACTTCCGACAAACAGTGGAACCTGATGCGTAAATGGACGCAGTTATTTCCCGCAGGGAATATTATTATCCCTAACAATCGTATTTCCGTCGTCCACGGGAAGTTCTCCGTTCTCGAGGCCGATTTGCTGTGTATTCGTGAGCTTTACAACCGGTTCAAAACGTGGCGCTATTTTATCAATTTGACTGGCCAGGAGTGGCCATTGAAAACAAATCTAGAACTTGTACGGATTCTCAAGGCGATGAACGGAAGTAATAACATGGAAAAAATACAGTAAGTCATGTTTATTTAATATAAATATCTAGGCTATATGTTTTATGTTACAAATATAAAATCACAAAGTATAAAGGTTTACTAAGGAAAATTGTTATCAGTCGTGTTCAATATTATTTAAGTGGTTGATAAATTTACAAAAACTATTTGTTTTAACCAAACGGTTATCACTTCTCCCCCTTTATGCCAATATGACGGAGAATAGAATTGAAAAGTTAAGAAGAGTATGTTTTCGAGATATTTTCATACACACTAGTTTATCAAACAGTCATACGCAACTTTCTTACTTCATTAATATGTCTACATAATCGACTATGTACGACGTATACATTTTTATTTAATTAATTTAATTTATTTTAATGAAAAGTCTATTATAGATCGATCATAATGTTCTGTAACATATATACTTGAGATTTCATCCATATTTATGTACAATCCGCATAATAACTAATCTGTTAATTATCTAATTAAAAATCACATCATAATTATTTTCAGTATCAACAAAGGTCGCATCCCGAAAAGCTTGCGTTCACCACCCCACAATATCTTCATATGGAAGGGCGCCGTTCACATTATTGTTGTCCGAGAGTTTGTTGACTTCATGCTCCACGATCAGCGATCTCTCGACCTTCTCAAATATTTACGACATACCCGTGTTCCTGATGAGAGCTACTTCTCCTCTCTTAATCACAACCGACATCTGCGTCCCCCTGGTGGCTTCACAGGTACCTCAGCTCTTCTCTCTCTCTCTCTCTCTTTCTCACACACACACATAGTGGACCAGGGTTGTTTGTATAATTGTGTTAATTCGATAATGTTATACATATATGTAATTGTTTATGTAAACGTCAGATAAAATGATGACATTTTGAACATTGATAGAATATAGCGAAGTATCCTTCATAAAGTTAGTAATGCCATCCTTTAATCTATTCAAAGTATGCTGGTTGCTTTTTAAAAATATTTTTAGGTATAATAAATCATCAATTTGAAATGCAGTACATTGTATATATTTAATTTCAGATTACTTACATACTGTTTAATATTTGAGAGTACTATATTGCATATAGATTTACTTAATCAATATAAAATACCTGGTGCATCTATTCTAGTGTTATGGGTAAAAGCAAGGTTTTCAGCTACATCACGTTCTACAGCTATACAAATACACACGGGATACTTTAACACAGTGTTATTACTACAAAATAAAGCAATATAATATATCGTTTAGATAAAACTATGTTGTATAATTATATTATTGTATATTAGCTATATATATATACAATTTGTCAAATGTTAAGTCATTCACTCGAGGTACATCCTGTAAACTATAAATATGATAGTTACTGATTAAAACATCACACCAATATCAGATTGATAAGGTTAGGGAATGGGATGTTGGTAGCTTATTACACTGCTATGGTTGCTGTATTTTGATATGAAAATAAAGATAATATATAATATTACATAATAAATATATTATTCTATCATATTTGTTTAAATGAAAAAATCGGAGTTATAATGGGTTATAGAGCCTTCCACCGTAGCTCTCTATACCACAGCAAAAGTGTTCGTGTATATAATACTAAACTACATATTCTTATGATATTTTAAATAACTAAATGTATTACATAATCTGCTTCCGTTTTAGTAATATTACATATTATTTATAGTTCAATCTTACTGTAATGAAGTATAATTTTTAATTGAAACATATCTAATGTTTTAGTTAACTGAAACGTTTAATTGAATTACTTTTATAATAATTTCTTAAATAATTAGTTAAACGTAAAAGTCTTTGTTCTTTTTCATGTTTAATTATTCATGTCTTCAAAATAACAGCTTAGCTGTCAATGTTGGCTTCAGCGGGTAGGCCGACCATATAGGGATCTTTATACTGAATATATGTTAATTTTTAAATAAAGAATGAAATTCATGTCCAATATCTCTGCTATTTATTGATAACTCTAGAATTCACAGCTAGACTTAGAAATATAATAGTAATTCAGTAACAATTAATAATGTTTCATTTTGAATGAATAAAATACGCATAGGAGGGCAGAACTGATACTCGTATAAACATGTTCACAATTTGTCGATTTTAGATTATATTAGTTAAATGTATTACGAATAATTACCATATGACATTGAACTTATTTTGCTTAAGATTGTCCTTTTAATTTTATATAATATCTTTCTTATAAGTTACAAAAGATAGTTTGTTAATCATAATTTTTTTTCTTTACATTACAGGTACTAGTTTAACCAACAACCATACCTACCCATTTTTTGTTCGACTTAAGAATTGGATCGGTGCCCCCTGTCACGGCAAGTTCATTCGTCTTATTTGTATTTGGGGCATGAAGGATGTACCCCTGATCACACAGCCGAATCGGCGCGAGTTGTTCGTCAACAAGTTCATGGTGAATGTTAACTCCGCCCCATTGGCGGCTGTTGAGACCTGGTTTTGGAGGCGTGTTCGGACGGTTTATGACAATCCGGAGTCCATTGAGGCCACTTATTATGCTAACCTGCCGGCGAGTAGACATCATTTTTAGGTAACAGTTTCATTCAACTAGAAACCACATTAATATTGGGTGACTTTATATCAGGTGTAGATGTAAGTGTAAGTGTTAACTCCATTTATCTGACAGAAGAGTTAACACTTCTCAATCAAGTTTTGGCGCTGTGTTTTTATAATTCAAATGCTGTGTTTCTAATAACTAATAATGGCGCATGTTTCTATGGCGCCATTTACTAACAAATAGTATCTACGAGAATTTCTTGGCATCTAAACGAAATAATACTTACTTTTAATAATGTTGATTTTCGACATGGGTTATACTGTCTAACAGTCTAAAAAAAGTCAACACTTAGAGTTTAAGAATATAATTAACAGAGTTATCTATATTCCGAGGTATATTTTATGTTACCGTTCATATAAATTTAGAATTACAACATAAAAAAATATATATTAAGTATACTTCTAATATATACAGTCACTATTTGTTAAAATAGTTTAGATATATTTTTCTTTAAAAACTCAAAGTTAGGGTAGAATATACACCCGGTGTTTACTCCGGAGTTAACTTGAGTGTTATTGTTAATTCAGCATGACTTTATCTGAGGTGTAAAAATTAAAGAGTTATCACCGCTATCAGATAGAGTAACTCCGGTGTTACGCTTACACATACACCTGATATAAAATCACTTATTGTAAAAAAAATATTATATTGTGATACTTTATGGCATTTACGCATGCATTTTTGTACATTTAGATACATTATAATATATTATTACTAATTTCAGTACGTGCATCCAAATCCTACACGCTTTTATAAATAGCCTACTTCTGCATTATACATTCGTAATACACTCACGTACACCAAACGCACACAACACTCTTAGACATTTATTAACATCACCTGTAAATTGATAAGTTATATATATTATTGTTTTTTCTGTACATTACTATGTATATATATTGTTGTACATTTCTGTATATTATACTTTCTTGTAACTAATATTATATAATAATAGTACATTTTCATTTTGTTATAAACTTGAATATGTAATAATGTTCAGTTTTTTCAGAAACATTTTTGAAGTTGTTTTATTTCCTTTATTTTTTGTACTATTTGTATTGCATATTTTTTATATATTTTTCAACAAAACTTGTAAACATTTTAAATGTGTTTGTATGTGTAAATATAATTTCTTACATAATTTGTAAATCACTAAAAATAGCTTAAAAAGCACACCGGATAAGCTAACAATAACAATTTCTATCGTATAACATTTCCGTTAGATATTATTAATGGTTAACTTATGGTTAATTGTTTTGCTAATTTGTTAATTTAACTAATTTGCAAATTGTTTTGCTAATACGACATCACAATTCAGCCAGATTTGATTTTAAATTGCCATCATAATAGTTAATGTACGACTATACGATAAACTAATCATTTGCATTTTAGTATTGTTATATTTGTCGGAGAGTTTGAAATATATGGGTTTTAAAATAAACATAAGGTTACCTATATAATAGATTGATTTATGAACTATTTGTTTCTAATATTTTTATTCTTTCTCTATAGTTTTTCTGATAGTCTTTTATATATGTTTTATTACTATGAATTATAATAATTTTTTAAATCTTGCTACTCATAGTTTTCAGTTTGAATATTAAAATTGTCCTGATCAATTATTGTTTTGCTTCACTTCATGTGTTTGTGTATGGATGGTTTCACTCATATTATAATTCATACATAAATTAGATCAATTACGTGTGTATAGTAGGCCTATTTCAACTATTTGTTACGTTATGTTACATTTTTGGTTTAGCGTTGTTTTCAAATACTATTTAATTTTTATCCATTTCATAATTATGTGCCACTGAATTTGGATTAAATTACGCAAATCTGCTATAGAAGTTATTTCTTTTCGAATTACATACATATCTTTTTGATTCTTAAAAAATGTGTTACTTTTTTAAAATATATTACATTTTAAGTATAAAGAAAAATTAGTGTGTTTTACTTATATTTATTAATGGGAAAATTCTCCGTGTTATTATTCGATCTTATAATGATTGATTATATTTCTAAATCAGTCTCAACAGTATATGTGAAATAATGTATCAAATAATAATTTTATTTATTTATATGTCAAATAATTTCAATTTCCAAAGCTTCAAAAAACCCTTTTTCAAGGAATTTCATCAAATTATTTTAATTTTGTATTTAACACTTTTGAGTGTTAAAAAGTGATTTTATTCACTTATTAGTCACAAGTTTCACAATCTTACTGTAACACCATATATATAAATGTTATTATTAATATTATTGTTGGGTAATTTATTTATTATTTAGGAGTTTGTATATCCTTGTATATATGATCGTTTATAAATATTATATATCTGTTAACTATACCTCATTGCGTTGTATACTATACGGTATTCGTTTGAAATATTTTTCAGTATTAGATTAATTATGGACTGTTCATTAATACTAATAATTTAGTATTGTTCTGTCTATCCTTTCCCCCTATCACAATTTAAAACAACTAATACAAGCATTAACTAATTTTAAATAAAATAATTAAATAGAATTGACGAATAAAGTATGAAATTAGTGTGATTAAAAATATGTTAACGGTGACATTGCCATTATAATTTCACAATACTATATTCCGTGATAGTAATAGGCGCTAAATAATAATTAGAAATAATAACAAATTATGTAGTTTTTGCTGGTGGGTATCCCCGAATTATTACCTCTGATGCTACTATGCAAATTGCTTTTTTTGACAATTTGTTCGGTGGTAGTACTCTATCTCTTTGCTGTTTGTACTCTCCGCGCTTAGTTTTTACTTATTACAGGGATAGTCTGATGTGACATTTTGAAAGGCATACAGAAATGTGTCAAAATGCACTTTCTATGACAAAAATCTGACAAATTTCAATATTTAAGAAATTTAAATGTGCTAAACACAGTCATTATGACTGTTGGAAATAGGCGCCCCTGGCATGCTGAGCTTCAATCATATTCCTAAAATGATGCGTTATATGATGTTCTGCATATTGTACATCAAAATTATTATTACTAGTTTTTATACCAATCTGATCATTGCGTTTATATTCCAAAAACTGCGTTATATGATGTTCTGCATATTATTGTACATCACATTAATTTTACTTTCATTTCTATAATAAAAAGGTGGAGATGGAATGGTTATAAGGGGTCGGTGGAGGCCATTTAAAAATATAATGTTGACATGTTATGAAACTGTTCACATTGTATTCAAAGTACGTAAATATATATTTTTTCTTTAACCAAAATGTCCAAAAAATTTCAGCTTCGCAGGGTCTGAGAGGGGAGTAGAATATGTGACAAAATGGGAGAAACTGGCTAAAATTGCGGCCCATCCCTGTTATTAATAGTTATAATAAAAACAACGATAATAAGTTATGTATTCCATTAAACAATTGTTGACTAAAAGATAATTGGAATAGCAATAATAAAAACGAAACCGTATTCGTTTCCTTAATTTTGAATATTGAATCAATTATAGAATCTATTTATCATACAGCGAAGATGAACTTTTGTCGAAACGATTACAATAATTTTAGTTAAGAATTAATTTTACAGAAAATGCTTAGAAAGGTTAATTTTACAGAATTTTTTAAATTTATATATTCTTTAATTTCTTTGTTTATGTTTGCTATATTAATTCTATTATAATTTATACAAATCATGCCTTTAGCCTGTCATCGTTATCTATAAACAATCATTGTAGCTTTACATAGCTGTTTATTTGATCGAAATATAGAACTTTTAGCCAATTAAACAGTTTATAGTAGGACTATAAAATTAATCAAGTTTATTTTTTGGCTTAATATAAGAAGATTTTTATCGTTTTGTTATAGCTTCTTACGACGAAGTGGTTTATATTCTAATTTCCCTATTTTTTACGACAACATTTGATAAATTATTGATTTTACTTATTTTCTTATATTATGCATCATTTACTTTCATGATTTATGCAAAATAAATATATATATAAAATGTTTAACAAATATTATTATACGATATTTATTATTGTATTGAAGCTCAATATATTTAATTAATATAATTCAACGTAACGCAAATATTTATGCTAATACCAGGGAATAATTTAAGTTATATTATAGTAGTCCCTGGCCAATACAAATTTAACAGTTGTATTATATTATTTAATCGAATGCTCATAAATATAATTAATAAATATTGATTATCGTACAATACTATTATACGATTTTTCACCGTTTAATTCTATATTATGTCTATAACTCAATTTGGAAAAAATGTCAACATTCGCCTTCGGCTCATGTGACATTATTTTAAAATTTCGTTAGACAAATATAGACTACAACGGTGAAAAATCCTATAAGAGTATATTGATAATCTAACAGTTATTCATGAATAGTTGTTTTATAACTTTTCTTCCTTTTCAATCGATATTTTCGTTTAAAGAAATATTTGAATATTGATTTGACAATTTATAACAAAAGGATTTAAAAATAGATAAAGAAATAAATTCATTGTTATACGTTATTAAAAAGCAGTCTGTAAAAAATTAACTTGCCCATCAATTTTAAATATGTTAAAATGTCTATATTTTATTAAAAATTATAATAAATAATTTATCTAAATTGTAGCTATGTATAATGACTGAATGATAAAGTTATTTACAAAAATATACAAAGTTTATTAAGAAATGTATAACTTACATATTCGATTTTAGACCAGATTGGACATCTACAATGTTCTAGAACACCAAATTAGTGACTTTAGAAATACTATTTTGTGACCTAGTTTTCTTTGGAGATTTAGATATAATATAAAGATGGAATACGTTCACAAGATAAGCATATTATGGTGTACATAAGCATAACAAACTGTGTACTGATTTATAGTTGATATAAGAACCAATAACTATTGTGTTTCTCTATTACAACTAGCCTATATTAAATTACAACAAAAATTTTACAACCACAATATAGTTGATTGTACACAATCTAGTTTCATACCGTCATGCAAGGACTACTAAAATAGTTTTAGTAGTCCTTGCGTCATGCGAGTTTCTATCTTTATAAACTATTATTTCGAACTCTCATCTACCTAGCGTTGTTATTCATGGTAAGCGTCAAACTGTTAACATTGTGACAGTTGATCTAGACAGTCCAACCCTTCCGGTTTCGTTCGATATATTACTTGTTTCTTTATTTCCGCTTGAATAATTAGGTTATAATACAAACTTTCTATTAAATCATTCTTCCATATAATCATTGATATTTACATAAGGTTTTTGAGAATTACAATATAAATATTAATAAAGTAAGATAAATATCCATTTACTATTTGTTCACAAAAAATTATCAATTTTCGTTATTATAAAAATGTTGTTGCTGTATTTCCTCTAAATGTTAATATGGATATCTCACTATATTCTAATTTTATTAAATCTCTGAAATTTAATACTATTGCCAAATTTATTGGAATTGTTTATTTAAAAAATATTTCACTTTGCCTTAAATTCTGTCTACGTACAATCGTAAATGTTATTATATCTGCAGATAATGAAATTTAATTAAGCTTACTTATAATTTATAAAATTTATAAAAAATGTTGGGAGATATATATATATATTATTAAACAACTTTAGTTTTTTTTTAATTTTTGGAGCGGCTTTAATGTTACTCTGAATATGTGAAAGACTGCTGGCTATTGAGATTTATTTAGGGAATTTAATTATCTTACTTAGGATTGCCTTTTAATAGAATATACTATATATTTTTTCATTTATATAACAACCTTTGCAAAATATTGTTTCGATTTTTTAGCGAAATCTAGTTTATATATTTTTTTAATGAAGTCAAAATTTTTCGTCGTAAATCGGGATTTCATGCATATACTATTTCATCACTGACCAACTATTTAAAGGCATTTATTCGACTCCAGTATTGTAGTATATATAGCAATCAAATAACCTGAATCTCACCCGTCCGTGTATACCTGTGTTCTAGAGATCTTCCCTCGAAAATTGAACTTCAAGCCGGTGATCCAAGTCGTCCCTGTCCGGAGAATGGAAGTCTGGTCATTCTGGTCAATGTGTTGACGGCTGCCGTGCGACATCTGCGCACGGAATACGCCAAACTGGAGGGCCTCGGGGCCATGCTTGAACTCGCCCGGTATTTGACCGCCGATATTGTCCTGGATCGCATAGTACCGCATATGGTGAGATTATTAATCGATTTTATTGTCTTAAAATGGTGACCGCGTGAGCTGCACACTTCTTTATAATAATGTATACAGAAAAGATATAGCAGCATTTGTTAGGGCTAAAATATATGAATGTTTTCAAAAAGGTCATGTTGCTTACGATTAGACAACAATAATTAATTAAATTTTAATATTAATAAGGGATACTAATATAAATTTAATATCTGAAGATAAACATGCATTCTTTCAATATAAAACTTTTAATCAATATGCATGTTTTGTTATATTAGAATATATATATATATATGTTTTATAATTACCTTATGATTATAATTATTTAATATGATTAATATTTAAAATTATTACGATTTTATTATTATAATCTTACGTTATGTTGTGAATGTGTTGTTTTATTGGTAAATGTTATTTATGTTATATTTGTGTTTGGTGAAATTTTTTAAACTATGTTGGGAGAACTGAAATACACTATAATATAATAATAATTAATTTATATCATGTTATATGGAAAGATTTTTATTTTACAGCTCAGTACATTAAATACTTGGCCGGGAATACATTTATTATTATAAATAATAGTGTTATTATAAAACTTTTTTTTTAAATAGTTTTTCAGTTTGATTTATCATAATGTCAAACATTTTAATTTAAAATTTCAGTTCAATTAAACCTACTATTGAACTAACAAGTAGTAACTAAATTTACCCTTTACGTTACGCTACTTTAAATAACTTTACACAAAGGATGAATCGATCAAATGGATTTGTTTTTCGATAAAATTACCAAAATAGTTGTCCCTACATAAATAAATATTTATTCCGACCAGTAATATTATATTATCAGCGACATTTAAAAAATTAATTTTATTAAGATAATGTTAATAATATAATCGATTGTTTTTTCTGTTTATTATGAAACCCAAAACGAAAATCATTTATAATTGAAAACAATTTTTTTTATTAAAACTGATATCCATATTTAAATACGTTTGTTTAATACCACTATAAAATATATTATATACTACATCAAGTTTTTTAATCATTCATAGGGCCTACATGTCTTAAAAATGAATCGATGCGTATGATGCAAGGTGGTCATGTGACTATAGTAGTTTTCTTATTGATGCAGAACTCATGTTAGTATATTCTACTACTATTATATATTTATATAAATCAACAACTTACGATAAGTTTTTTATCTGACACAATTACAACTGGTCGTTTATATTGAAATTGTTCCTAATAGACAATAAAACGAGATGTTTATTACTCTTTTAGTTCCAAATAGCATTAAATATTTTGTTAAATTTTCCATCGTTTTATAACAGTAAATCAACTAAGCATTCACATTATAAATACGTTAGTTTCATTTCGGAAGCAGGTTTATTTGTTTATATCGATTTTAATTATTATGACGTTAGGTAAAATAAAACGATTTTATTAATTGAATGAATGGATGGCTGTTTTCAATAGTGATCGAATAGAGTTAATAAGAAAATTGAGGTAAGCGGATAATTTAAGAAATTTTTCATTTTTCTAAAAGGTTCCTACATCACATTTTATTCAAATTGTTCAACAACGTTCGATTAAATGTGATCCTTCTTTCACAAATGACAGAAAACATGATCCTAATATAAGTTATAAGGTTTGAAGTATATCTTTATGCGACTCGATACAATTACAACGGGTAAACAAGGGTTAATGTTCCAAGGTAGAACTGCCAGAGTGCTTAACCAGCCTCCCCCCCCCCCTCAGCTGGAGTTTATCGACCCGGTGCACACGAGCGAGGTGCGCCGGTACGCCATCGAGTGTGTAGCTCACTGCGTGTCCCGGGTGCAGGACGTGGACAGTGCTGACCTCAACTTCTTCCCCGATTATCTGCTCCCTGCGGTGGCCCCGCTGGCTGGCGACTCCGACGCCGAGGTCAAAATCACCTTCGGGGAGAACGTGGCTCGTCTGGCGGAAACTGCTCTGCGGTGGGTGGGATTTGTTCAGCGTGTATTGTAGTTTTAAACAAAATGTAGCGGTAAGACCGGTAGACATTACAACGTCTGGATTCTGAGCTAAATATTGGAAATAGAAAAGAAGGCGCATATACATTAACAAACGTAAAAGCAACCCAAAAATAAATAAATATAATACACGCAAAGAAGAATATTACATTGTTTATCCTCCAATGAAACATCGATGGCATCTGAGTAAATATTTCAGAGCTCGAACATAATCCAAGCAGGAAGAAAGATGCTATATAATTGCAATGAGAACAGAAGAGGAAGAATTCTTACCTTTATCAATGACTAGACGATTACTGGATATAGAAAAATTACTCAACAGAGTATAGTGCAGACAATAATCAGACTTCTGAAATTCAGATGACCTAAATCCATAAGATTATTACTATTATGACTAATCACAAGACAACTTTAAAGCTGATAAACTCCCATGTAGCGAGTCTGTATATTTTGTCAGGAGATGTAAATGCACATGAGACACCAGTCGAAGAATGCGAAGAAGCTGCTAGAGCAAGACACCAAGCAAGGAAAGATGTGGAAACTTTTACTACTAAAAAGGTATATAGTTAACGTAATGGAATCAAGCTTAGCTTATTTAGAGATTCACCGATGTAAAGAAACAAAAAGGCTGCAAAGAGAAAGTCGAGTTCCTTAACATCAACACAAAATCCAAAGACACATGGGAACCTATTAAATAATCCAGCAGAAGAGAACATGGAGTACTCTAAGTAGACAATAATGTCATACAATATGACTAAAGTCAAAAAGCCAAACAACTCATACAACACTGCGAAAAAATTCGTATCGTCACAAATAACACACAAAATAAGGGAAACTTAAGAAAACTTTTAACACGACTATAAGACGTGAACATATTGAAACGCCTGGTGAGAATAGCATCTCTAACAACATTCTTAAGAAATTGCCAAATAAAGTAATTAAGTTTTTGAATTACTTCAAGAAATGAAAAATGCTACAATCATACCCATTCTTAAAGAGGGCAAAGAGGATAGACATCCAGAAGCCTATCGACCTATTAGCCTCACTAGCAACACTTGCAAGATTATGAAAATAATGATTCTCAAAAGGATTCTGGATCGTAGAAGACTGAAAAATCAGCTAAAAAACTATAGCAGGCTTTGGAAGCAATAAAAGCATAGTAGACCAAAATATACGCATCCAGTGAAGAGTAATAGATAGTTTCAATACTAAATCAAAAAATGCGAAAAGCCTTTAAACTATTCTTGTTATGCTTGATTTCAATAAAGCTTTAGACAAAGTGTGGAAGGAAGGACTCATTTGGAAATTAGAACTCCCAACATGTGTGGTCAAATGGATGAGTGACTACCTTTCGAGGCAGACTATACTCAATAATACTCGGAGATTGTACCATTGATCTTATTTGTACCTACAAATTGTTCTGCCTCTTCATAAACGATATTAGAAAAATTCTATGAAAAGAAATTGAATTCAGTTTGTTCATAGATGACCTGTCCATATGGACTCAATGTGAAACCCCAGAAATTTGCACGAACAAACTCCGGCCAAATTGACAAACTTGTAGACTGAGCCAATAAATGGAGAAGCAACTTAGTTATAAAAGATGGAATACATCATATTTAGTAACTCAAATAAGGTAATTAAATGGGCCGCAACTTAATAATAAACAGTAAAACCATTGACAGGAATGACTCTCCTAGATTTGTTGGAGTCCATTTCGTCTGGAACTTATGGTACAAAGTGCACTTATCAAAGATTGAAAAAATCAACTTTTAAAACGCTGATGGCTGTTTATAATAAGCTGATTTTTCAATGGGTCCAGGGACTTGTATGAATAGATGGAAATGAAAGGACAGACGAATTGGGCAAGAATACATATACAAGATGGATCAGACCAACAGACCCTTCAACTATAGAATAGTAGCTACCATCATTAACAGAAATATCATAAACCATTGGTAAAACAAACAAGAGTATTGCAAATGGAAAACAATCAGCTATCTGGTAACGGGTTGCTCTCTAGTATAGAAGGCATACAGAGTAAGAATTAAAAAAGAACTTTATACATGGTATGTGTGAAATATGTGGGGTTGAAGAGACCAATATCCACATACTTAGCAACTGCCCCAGGTATGATTCTAGAAACAATACATTGGACAATAGATCCCAAACCCCTTACAAACCCTTTCCTCAGCGATCGTTGATTGATATGTTTCATGATAGGAGGAATCCAACAACTGTTGTAGCGTTGGATTGAAATCTACATTAATAAATGGTTGCCTTACGTCTCGATTTGTACCGTTTTTCCTCACTTAGATGGTAATTTGGTGCTATACGAAATGAATAATAAAATTAAGGCTGGTGATTTACATAATTACAGTTTGTTCAATAAAGTTGTTTCTTTTTTATTCTTTCTTTTCTAGATTTACAGTATCTATTTTAACTATAATCTTTTCTAGTCTTGCAGTAATTCGTTTATGATTTTTATCTCTCTTTTTCGTTCTATTTGACATATCATCTTCTTTGAACTATTTCATGTTATATTTTCTATTTACTTAAATAAGTTCCTGCCATTGATTCTCAGCTCAGCTTTCTTTTTTTGTCCACAACTCAAATTTCGAATGATTTGCTTTTTAACATGGCGTAATATGTCTAATAAGTACACAAGTTTCATAGAAAATGATATAAACGCTTTTTTCTATTTTTTCGAATTCTCTTATTTGAGCATTAATTGTTTGTAGCATTTGATATTATATTTCCTAGATTACTGTATTGATCATTATAAAAATAAAAATAAATTGTTTAAAAGGAATTGTTAAAAAAGGAATTACAAAAACTATTGCAACGTTATAATCAATATGAATATAACTTGTGATATTGTTCCTTTTACTATATATGTTTCTAATTCTTGTATTCTCTTGACCTGTTTAGTTTTCTTAGAAAGTCTCCTTTATCACCTGTTTTAAACTATCATAATATTAACCTTTTCTTGTCTGTTTTATGCATTAGCTTGTGGTATTCTATCCAAAGGAAAATATTTTATTGTTCCGTTTAGTTTACTTTGTAGCTACTTTTTCTTTTAGTTGATTTAATTAACATCCAAATGATCATAATATATTTTCTGATGTAAGAAGAGTTATATATTCTCATTACGCTTGCAAACACCTTATTAACCATGAAATGGTTTTGCAATTGTATGCTTCTATGGTGGAAGGCGCGAAACTTTCAAAATTTATCAGCCTAGTTATTAGTATTTTTATAAGACTAAGTCGACCGTAGTAATAAAATCTTTGGATTTATGTCTTATCCTATACTTCTTACAAATTATCGTTTCTTTGGTTGAGAGTAATTTTCTTGTCATTTTATCTAAACTCTATCTTAATATCTTAACAAAAGATAAATTGAATTTATTAACTTTATCAGAATATATTTTCTTTTTTGAGATTGTGTTTATAATGATTTAAGATATATATTCTTCCTTTCGTAGATAATATTAAAACTGTGAATTATAAAAAATATTAAATTAGTTTTATTATATGTATATGTTTATGTCTTCATAAATCCTTCGAAATACAAACATTATCCTTAATTGTATTCTTTCTGTTAAAATGGTCATTTTGTTATCAAAGTTAAGTAGGGTCTAACTTGCCACTTTATAAAGTAGGCGTACTATTAAAAGCCACCTAAATTAACTAATAAATTATGTAAAGTTACATTAACTTATTGAAAACAAATAGATTACTATGTAAAATTACGTTGTATGTTATTTATTCTTTTCTAAATTTACAATATGTGAATATTATTATGTTTACATAAATTCCTGTTTTTAATGGTCTTGTATTTCAACAGTAAAGAAAAATCGTTGTTTTATTTCAGTCGAAGGATATAAACAATATAAAATAACATTAAATCAATGCAAACCATTAAAATCTGTGTGAATTTGTAATATGTTTTTGTATTTAATTATAATTCCAGTTGTGGGATATGTTCGTGTCATAGATATTCAGTCAAATTTTTAATCACAGTTATATCTCATTAGACCTCATTATATTTAGTACTCATTAAACCCGTGGCTGTTATTTTTCATTACTTTTTACTTTTTAAAAATGATTCTTTGCTGGGCTTTAAAACATTAAATTTATTATATTTATCATTCTTACTGTTCTTTTCATTAATCACTGTTATTTTCAATATATAAAGTAACTAAACAATATTTAAACAAAATAATAAAAAAAAAATTTTATATATTTTTAATTATTTTATTAATATTATTAATTAATTTTATATTATAACTTTTAAATTATTTTGTTAATAAAATTTTAATAATCTTAACAAAAGAAACAAGATACATTGATAATAAATTAACAAAAATGATTAAACCCTGCAGATTATAACAAATAAAAAGTTGAATTAAACTTGTTTTACCTTTATCGCAACAAATAATTCATATAATGTTATTTATTTGGATAGAAGGAAAAGCTGCATTCGGGACGACTCACATTTATTTAATATAAATGACATGACTTCAAAAAACAATAAATTCCCAGGATACTCCTTTTTATGTCTGTTAAATTAATTAATAAAGTTATTAGTGAAGTATTATAAACCTTTAAATTTTAGAATATATTTAGCTTTTTGTTTTGTTGATATGATAACACAAAACTTACGGAAACTGTTTCACCATGACTCATCTTATAAAATACTTTGGATATAAACCTATTCTTTAATTAGCTTTTAAAGTATTATATTTCTAAACAGTTTCATTGTATGGATTATTCTATTTTTATTGTGTGTATTTTTTCTATCCAGGTTTCTTGACAAAGCTCAATCGCTCAGAATGCAAGTTGCAGATGGGGATGAAAAACCTCCGGTGGGTAAAGTTTACAATAATTGATTGATTTTTATAGGTTTCAACACTTTCCACTTTAGGTATTACTATACGATTATGGAAACAACATGAATCAGCAGAGTTTTATACATTGTGTTAAAATTAATTACAATAAAACATTAAAAACATAAAAACATTAAAAACATATTATAATCAATTATTGATTATAATATGTTTTTAAGTATAAATAATAATTGTAACATATTATTATATTCTATTTTAAGACTAAGATCTAATTCTGACATATTAATTCGCTTTCGCAATTCAGTTATAAATAATATGATGAAGTTTTTATTTCTTATTAATAATATTTCTTTCATTTCTTATTTAAAATTAAACTTGAAATTGCCTACAAGACAATTAAATCTCAAATTTTGTGAAGACAATTGTATATTAGGGTAAATTCGCTTGATTATACCGTCACCAATTACTAATAGCTAATTACTAATAACTAATTACTGCCAGCTTGTTTATACCGTCACCAATTACTGCCAGCTAATATTCGCTTTTTTATACCGTCACCAATTACTGCCAGCTAATATTCGCTTGTTTATACCGTCACCAATTACGTATAGCTAATAACTAATAGCTAATAGTTTTGAGCAAAATAAAAAATTAAACGATTCTAACTTTTTATACACCATTATCATTCTATATAGCCAATTAATAATATAATTAGAAATCCATAAAGTGTGTTTATAGATTCGTGACAGTAAAAACTATATAATTTCACAAAATTTGTCAACATTATTAAAATTGTGTTCTATTTATCCAGTAATTCAAAAAAGTTTAATTCACTTTTTTAAATTGAATTTTGTCAAATTTCTATATAAAATCTTCTAAGCCATGTATATTATCTATTTTTATTTTGCCCTATTTTATAATACACTATTTACCATTTTAGAGAAAAGAGGGAAACTGTGTGTCTATTTCAACATCAAAAACTGAGTTACTGTCACATTAAAAAATTGCCTCCTCTCCGGAAGAAATAAAAACAACCAATGGTGAAGTTCCTATGATGCACTCACACAACCAATGCACTCATTAACTGTTAAATATTGCACACTTATTGTGCTTATCTGAAGTAATACTTGTAGGCAATAATACATTATTATCGCAAAACCCTATTAATAATATCGTAGCCTTCACATTGTAATAAGTAATCGGCTATGTTCAACATAAGTAAAGAATTCATGTCAAATTCCATTTTAATAAAATCACACAAATTACTATTTTTATATCCTCATTCGAGAGCGCAGTAAAAAATAGCGTACAATTTTGTTACTAGATCTAAAATACCAAATAATAAAATACCAAATGCCATACATATTAAATACAAAATTAACATAACTTTATTATACTTTTCAATGTGACTATAATATCCGAGAGCATATTATAAATTTACCATATTATTCTACAAATCTTTACCCACACAGGACGTTAAACTATCAATAGCCTACAATAAATAATTAATTTTTATCAAGACATCAACTCTCAACAGCTAGGCTCTAGTGACCTTTTAACGCATTCTCCAAATATCAGAAACAGTTAACTGGATGAGTAAATTAGATATACAATCGTACGCGAAATTGTATAAAGAACTATGATGTTTAAAACGATAACGGTGATCAATTAATACACATGCACATCAATTGTATATAAAGGAAAAGGGCCCATCACTATCGGTAAGGAAAGGGCCCCGAAGTTCTGAAAATAAAAGACACATCCGTATTAATAATGAAAAGAGCATATATCAATACTGAAAAGGAAAAGTACAGATATCCATTCTGTTTATACTGAAAAGGAAAAGTACAAATATGCATATTGTCTATACGTACTGAAAAAGAAAAGTACAGATATCCATATTGTCTGTAAGAGAGCATTTACATTTGTAAAGAAAGAAATAGGGAGATATCACGTAGGTACTAGCCAATAGAAGTTTCATAAAAATACGACTGTTATATCATGAAAAGTGAATTTTTCTAAAAAAATAAAAAGGGCACCAAATTAATGAACGGGACTGTACACCCCAGAAACCCCCCCTTATTATCCGCCTCCGAAGATCTTTTTGGAAGATGTGTTTTTTATATATAATGAGTTCAGTTTAATAGCTAATAATTATAATATATAAGCCTAGAACCTTTCTTTGGTCCTGGTTGATGTTTTCTGTATTATTACCACTAATTATTTATCGGACTTCATTACCAATTCTGTAAATTGTATACCTATATCTTTATGTCTGAAAGGTAAAATCTATATATACAGTGTATATATAATTATACTCTAAGAGTTCTTACTAACTTTCCCTCGGATCCAGAACAATATTCACGTTCTCATTTTTTATCAATTTCTTACAGTAACACACCTATCTATAGTCTTGTAAATAAACATGGAATGTGGGATGCTATAGTATATGAGCTTACGCACACATTCAGCAAAATTTCCGAATACTGTATAGTGACAGTTTATACGTATAACAAACTGGATTGGTGAGGCGCTTATAAAATTTCAAAAACTAACTATAAACTGGCACAATACTTGTATCTAGGACGCCAAGTGAGTTGTAATAAGCATTAATACCCAGAGCCAAGGGGTTGTATCCAGTTTAGTAAAAGGAATCAAATGAATATTTATTTTTCATTAGATATACAATATACCTACAAAAAGTAAAAATATTACGAGCACTAGCGGTCTTACCCTACTCCCAAATTACGAAAATAATATATGCTGCGCATAATGGACATGTTATGTTTACTTCGTGTATTTTGTGATAAAAGTTTTTTTTAAAACTCACTATTTTTCCAATGGTGAAAGCTAAATTTGTGTTATCATAATTAACCTGGTTGAGTCTACATCCTCTCTGGTTTAATCAATAACTAAACGAAAACGTAAACATAGACAAATTTACCTTTCTGTTTGTTAAGTGACTTTGTTGTGTTGTTATTCGTAGGATTTCAGAGGCATGTCTCACAAGGCCATATACTCCAAATAGTAGACAACTAACTCTTAGTTTAGTAGGCAACTTAGTGTGTCTCACAAAGTCATCTCAAGTTAGGAGATGGTGTACGTACGTATGCATTCTTTCTTCGCTTACTCAGCACAAAATTTGATGATCATGTCAAAGTAGGTTTCGAGAACTTCATAAAAAATTAACAAAATAAATAATCAACGCTAGGACCTGTATACATATATTTATCAGCGATGACTGCATATCATTTGCATGCGTCAAGTCAATTTCCTATTTCAAAATTATCTGGATAATCCAAATGTTGCAGCGATACCTCTGACAAACTTTCTTCTTCAATTGACTCATGCATCGCTTGAATATGTACCACGGTTTTCACTGAACTATTGTCTTCTTGTATTATTTACTGTTTTTGAATTCACCTGATCACGATCATTATTAAATTCCTTTGACAATTGTTGCACTCCACTTAATGTAATACAATCATCTTTAAAACCTATTATTTATAACAGATTATGTGTTTCAGCACGAGTAAAAGAACATGAATTCAAAACATATAAGCCTTCTTTACTCATAACTGGACCGTACAATAATGTGAATTTAAAATCGTCATGTGTGTATAGTGTAAATAACACACGGTAACATTTAAAAGAAAATAATATTATTGGCAATTTCAAGATATAAAAAGCGAAACAGTAGCGCCTATATTGGAAACCACATATTTGTAATCCTATAATCCTGCGCCTGACTTTTATATAATTGAAATGAATTATATAAATAGAATGTAGATTTTATTGAATTTTATACATTCGATGACTTAATGCACATAAATAAGTTGGTATTAATAATTGTCTCAATATCACTCTAAATATTAAGCGCTATAATTCCCTCCTCATTGTATTGACACTGACTTTAACTGCTCACAACATTAACCTTATCCCAGTTAGTTAGCTAACATGCAGAACTTCATATCTCGACTCTATCATTCAACTAATTTTCATACTACAATTCTCGTCACTTTTCGATTATTTAAAAAAAATTAACTTTGACTTTCACCGAATTAATAAAAAGACATTATAATACTATCATTGACATCTGCGTAATATAATATGTAACCTTGATTATTAATTGCGCCATATGATAGCACATTTATAATAATTTAGTCGTTTTTTTATAACATTAATCTATTTTTTAAATAATAACAAAGTGGCCCACCACAATTCCCCTATAACTGCATCTATTAAGGTTCCTGCGTTGCTTGATTTATTAGATTCATTCATTATCGTTTTGACCATCTATACATATTATACTATACATAAAAAATTTATTGCTTTTATATTATACATTATTATTATTTTTTCCAAATTCATCATTTTATCAACGTTGTAACCATATAAATATCTATACGGTTGTACTCTACACGATGCTACAATACATTTTATTTTATTTATAACTTTTCAGTTTTTTACATTGGCTTTACTTTTTCCAATTGGGTAATTGATTTCCGCTGAAATATCTCCATAAAAAAGGCGCAGAAACTCTCACCTCCTTTTGACCTTTACTTTATAATTTTAACTTGACCCAGTTGGCGAGCTACGACGCAGAGCTGCAGGTGCTCCGACTGCAGATGCGTGACAAGGTGGTCACCTTGCTGTCTGACCAGGACAATCGAGTACGCGAGAGTCTAGCCAACGTCAGGTCGCTCGCCACCCTCTCCAACTTCTTCGGCAAATCGAGATCCAATGATATCCTCCTGTCACACATGATCACCTTTCTCAATGACAAGGTGAGAGTGGTGCGGTGCGGTGCAGACGGACAGCGAGTTAGAAAGACAGAATGTGGCTGGCTGGATAATTTTTATGATTATTGGTTCTAACAGGTCCTTGAAATCCTTCTTAACTTTAACAGCATCGATCGATTTTGGGGAAGCCTATTCATTCGATTGGAGGGGAATTAAATAGTCATTATTTAAATAGGTAAGAAATAAAATGTGACAAATATATTTTTTCGAGACATTTTTAATCATTAATGATGTCTTAATAGTTATCAGTAAGCCTATAAAACAATATTTTGTAGGAACTATTTAAGGGTGTTTTAATGTATTAATGAAGGTTTTAGTCGACGTATTCCAATTTTTAGTTACGTATTTGCTTTATTTTTATTAATTAAAAATCATAGAATAGTTAAAATGTGTACGAAATATTGTGCGATTATTATGATATGTTATTATATCTGTATGTCTATTTTAAATATTATTTTTTGAGTATATTGTGCATTGTGCAAAATTATTTTATTTAAAATAATAATTGTATTTTCATTCAAACTGTATTCACTGTATTCATTTCTTTAATTAACTTCTCCATACGGCTCACGGTTGTTATTATCGCATTTAACTAATTTTTATAGATATTGTTTAGAAGAATTGACGTTCACAGTTTTATCAATTACTTTTGTTACCCTTGCAAATTCTTATCCTTTAAATTCATATTCCTTTGAAACACAGAGAAAGGATCGATAAATGAATCAATAATTCATTTAACACTTATTTACCATATGTCACTTCTTGCCAAATTAATGTATAATTTAATAGTAGGAATAAAATATAGCTGGGATATAAGCATGTGTATACTATTATTTCTTTACGTAGAATATTCCTTTGCCTATTTTGTTACTATAAAGTTACAATAAAAATTTACAATGATTGTGCATTATAAATATGTATTTGGGATAGTTAACATTGGTATAATTAGCATTGATATAGTTAGCATTGAGATAGCATTGGGATAGTTAGCATTGAGATAGTTATCATTGAGATAGTTAGCATTAGGATAGTTAGCATTGTGAATATAAGCATTGTGATAGTTAGCATTGTGATAATTATCATTGAGATAGTTATCATTGAGATAATTAGCATTGTGATAGTTAGCATTGAGATAGTTAGCATTGGGATAGTTGTCATTGGGATAGTTATCATTGGGATAGTTAGCATTGAGATAGTTAGCATTGTGATAATTATCATTGAGATAGTTATCATTGGGATAGTTATCATTGAGATAGTTATCATTGGGATAGTTATCATTGGGATAGTTAGCATTGAGATAATTATCCTTGGAATAGTTAGCATTGCCAGATGTTGTAATTTAGAGAGATTGAACTACATTGTATACATATTTATTATCAATGTTAGAATAATTTTTAGATAAATGAACTATTTGTGTTATTATATTATGTTTGCAGATTCAGTAGTATATACAGCTTAAGATACTTAAATAATATTAGTTTTATTACAGTTTAGGTTATACACAACCTTAAACATTGATTCATATAGGCTACATGTTTATATTAAAAAAAAAATTTATGCAGTATACATGCAAAAAATTATATTCAATAAAAAATTGATATCATTGAAAAAACGTCCGTAACAAAAATGACAATAAAATATGAAATACTGTATAATTTAAAAATAATCAAATAATGAAAATATTTTAAAGTCACTTGTACATTTTTTCTAAATTTGCAGTAAAAGTGATTGTTTATATGACTAACTTTTGGCATCTTTCAAAAGCTTTTATATTTTTGCATATGAAAAATGCTCAGAACTTTATTATGGCGTACAGTCTATATTTGAGTAAGTAAAACAAATCCGATGTCTATTCTCTAAAATCAATGCTGTAATGTGATAATTATTAAGTGATAATAATAAAGTATTTTCGATAATTAATTTAGTATCTTTCATTTTTAAAGATCCAAATTCCTAAATACAGATTAATTTAATTAATTTAGTAGAAGTACTTTATGTCAAATATAAGCCGCGAATGAAAGAATAAAATATGGGAAAATGCTAGTCAAGTGCTAATTATCTTGTAGTTTTTCTGGAAAGTAGCATTAGTATTTCCATTTTTTCTTTATAATTGGTTTATACTATTGCCAAATATTTTACGGGAAAATATTGTTATTGAACGATTTTTACTCGTATTTCTTTTTCCATAACATTATTAATTTTTTGTCCATATCAAAACGCTGAAATCCCATGGTTTGTATGAACCCATGAACTACCTCCCCCCCCCCCCCCCCCACTCTCCAGGAAGACTTCCTCGTGCGCTGCTCCTTCTTCGAGGCGGTGGCCGCCCTGGCCCTGATCCTGGGCTCCCAGTCCACCCCGGTGCTGCGCTCTCTCCTCGAGCAGGGCCTGTTGGACCCCGAGGAGCGGGTGATCGAGAGCTGTCTGTTGTCGCTGGCCAGTCTGGCCCGGCGGGGCCTATTCTCGGCCAGTTTGATGACCCACTTCGTGCAGCTCGTGGTGCCGCTGTTGGCCCACCCCTGCGGGCGGCTTCGCACGGGGGCGGTGCTCTATCTGGCGGGGTTTGCGAGTCAGGCCACCGAGGCCAGTGTGTTCGTGGAGCTGGCGGAGAAGGAGGTTGTGAGCACCTACCTCAAGTGAGGCTGCCGGTTGTAGTTCTGTAGTTCTTGTTGTCATGTTATTGTAGAATGGCAAATGGAATTTCCTTAATCAATCGATGGAATATGGGATAAAATATGTACAAGTTGCAAAAGTGTTGAAAAACAAAATTTACTTAAATTTAGTCAGTGTATCGTACTTTATTAGTGGAATTACGATATATTTTGAAAATTTTAATTGTTCAATATATCAAATAAAATTTATATATAAAATAAATCAAATATACTGAAATTATATGATTTACGTCAATTTTATCCCTTATCCCTCTGAAAGTGATTTGGACAGTTTTGATTAAAAATATTGAAAAAATAATTTTTCGTTTAAAATGCCAGCCATCCAGGTAAGACTCCTAGTGTCAATTATTATAACACACCAAAGATGATGCCAGTTATATAATTGTTAGCTTTAGGTCGGTATTCTTCGAGATATTTCCTAATTTATGTGATGCTAACAGTAACCAGCCTGTTTAGGAAATGTTTATATTAAGGAACCGGTGGAGATTTCTGTTAGTCAAAGTTTTATTTGGAGTGGAATCAACTATCAACTATTATTGTATGCTTATATAATATTAAATATATATATTTGTATGGCGTTCACTAATCAAATTGATGATGTCAGAACCGCTTATAATTTCAAAAAATTATACGAAAGTGCAATAAAGATAGTAATCAAAACTGTCTGATTTAAATAAAAAAATTAGGAATTAATTTTTTTTTATTTAGTTTAGATTTCAATCTCAGAAGATTTGCTTCGGCACATAGATTCACGTAAAGCCGGTTTTAGATGATCAGCGCTTTACTAAATGTTAACATAGGATTTTTTACTTCATAGAACTGTTTAAATATTATGATTATTGTTCTGAAATTAATTATATTGGCAAAATTTAAACGTATTCATCATCATTATATTTATTACATTAGATTAGTATTGTTATAACTGCACAGCCTTGACCCGAACCCTCCCCCCACCCCCCCCACAACCACTCTCTCCCCTCCGGACCATTGCTCCCCGCAGACAGCAACTCCACACCTTCACCAACGAAAAGGTGATCGAGTCTGCCCTGGACAGCCCCATTCCAGCTGCCGTTTTCGACTGCGCGGTCCGCTGCCCCCGGCTGGAAACCCTAGTGTCCGTGCTCACGGAGCGGAACCACATGCGCAGCCTCACCCGGGCCGGCCATCAGCCAAACTACTCCAGCGTCGAGGTGGGTTCTCTCTCTCCCTCTCTCCCAGTGGGGGGTTACCGGGAGTTGAGGAGGGGAGGTGTTGGGTTTATAGTTATAATGTTTTTATTCCAAATATTGAATTAGTGTTTATTATAAACTTCAAATGATTGGTATATCCCCCTCATTATAGTAAACGTCACACCCATAAAATTACTGTCTTAAAAAAGTAATGCATTGCTGTATTATTGTAGATTGGATTTTGTTTAATTATAATTTTCCAATAATGAATAAGATAGTATGGCCATTCTTACTAAGCATCTGCCTTCATGTCAGTTTTACATCGATTTGTATCTTTAAGCTTTCTGTCTAATTCATGTAAATGTAAGAAGTAAACCTTTATGACAATCATTTTTAAAACTTTAACAATTTTCTACTATATTTATTTAAATTCTTTTGAAAAATTTATTAAATGCAATTCATAAATGTACTAATACATTATTACAACAATATTAATCTTTTAGATATTTTGAAACATTTTTGCAAAGAATTTAAAAACTGTTCTACTGTTAATGTTATACTTTAACACAGAAAAATTTGAGCTCTAAAATCTAAATTTCAATTCTCGATGTGAATAAAACAATACATAATTTAAAACTATATCAGATACCCAAAGCTATTTTTATTTATAATAAATATTTAATCATTATTTCTCTGAAAAATGTTCCTTAAACAACACTGATCTTAATTAGTATTCTTCGATATTCCTACAACTTAGCACCCAATAATCTACTAACCTACAATAATGGTCTTACATCCATTCCCCAATGAAGGAGGGCACCAGCGACGTGTTCCGCAAGCTGCAGAGCCTCGGCCTAACCCCCAACTTCGAGGACAAACTACTCGCACTGCACCCCCTGCTCACAAGCCTCAATCGGAACCGTCAGCACAACATTGGTCTCCCCGCCTACCCCACCTTGGGGTCAGAGGGAACGTTGCCGGCCCCCGCTCAACAGGAGGTTCCACTGTTGCCGGTTACACAGGGGCAGATGGACCTCCGTCAAATGCACAGACTGGAGATGGCTGCAGCTGGAGGTGGGTTGCTTCCGGTTCCTCTTAACTGTTCCTCTTTTCCCTATTCCTCTTCCCTGTTCCTACTCCCTGTTCCTATTCCCTGTTTCTGTTCCCTGTTCCTCTTCTCTGTTCATCTTCTCTTATCCTCTTCCCTGTTCCTATTCCCTGTTCCTCTTCTCTGTTTATCTTCTCTTATCCTCTTCCCTGTTCCTATTCCCTGTTCCTATTCCCTGTTCCTATTCCCTGTTCCTATTCCCTGTTTCTCTTCCCTGTACCTATTCCCTGTTACTATTCGCTGTTCCTCTTCCCTGTTCCTATTCCCTGTTCCTATTCCCTGTTCCTCTCCTCTGTTCCTCTTCCCAGCTCCTCTTCTCTGATCCTCTTCCCTACTGCATTATACTACTAACTAAATTAGAAGATAAAAAGAATTTAATTTAGTTAGTAGTATAATGCAGTTTGGTAACCTAAAGTCGAAAGCGTTGGTTTTAAACATTATTATTGTTTTTTGTCCGATGAATATTTAATTTATTTTTATAGACAATTATGTTCAGGGATGTTAGAAGGGAGTTGGATTAGTTACAAATGTTGTGTAGTATCAGTATGGTGAATTGTAATGTTTTATTATTATCAAATTTGTTCTAGTCAATCACTCACGAAAGTGTAATTAAATTTATTATTTAACATTTTGGGGATAACCTATTTTAACAATTTAGCCGATTTTCACTAATTTAGCTATGATTACCAAATAGTACATCTCTGAATGAAATAAAAAATATATATTTGTGTATTATAAATAGTACGCTACTAATCGTCTGGCAATTACCTACTAAACATGTTCTACTAATACTACACCATCTCTTTTTTAAATATGTGTGGCTCCAGCTCTACACAGACTTTACATCATAAAAAGAAGCTACACTTAAGTTTCGTTAATATTTAAATTGGGAATTAGTTAGGAAAAGCGCACCATTTTAGTTGTACACAAATAGGTTTCCTTTGTGTTTTCTACCATTTATGTGTTATTCAATATATACTTAGTCGATCTGGTCATAACCAAGTTAAATTGAATAAATTTTCCAATGTTAATAAACGCTTCAACGGTACTTTTTGTTTATTTGTACACAAAAAATATCTAAAATGAATGGATTCCTGTAGAATAGCTAAAAATATTGGCGGATAGAAATAAGGCATTATCTGGGCATCAATTTTCATTGTTTGTTCACAACAAAAATTGTGAATTGATTCCAGTAATATTACTGAGTGCGACACATCTTGCTTATAACATAGAGCTATATTTGCTGCTCTCTATGGCCTTTATGAGTGACCGCTCCCCAATAAGTAGGCAGCCATCTCTCTTCCCTGTGCAGTGACAGGTGTCGACACAGAAGCCAGCAAGGAGTGGCAGCACATGTTCAGTTCAACCAATACCCCCATGTCCGCCGGTAGCTCGGCCACTCTCCCCACCTCCAACACCGCCGCCGATACGGCAGGGGGCGGCGTCATGCTCGGCTCCCCTGTGTCCCGCCGGAAGGCGCACCCTCCCCTATCGCCACTGGCTGCGGGGACGGTGGGCGTAGGAGGCACGACCACCAGTACGGGTGGCAAGGCAGACGTGCGCAGTGTCAAGATCCTTGGGGGATCGGTGAAGCAGGCCTCTATGGAGGGGGGCATCCCGACTACTGCCGCAAGTGGGAGTCAAAATATGTGAGTTGTATGGAATGTAAAGGCATTGGTGAAGCATGACAAACATGTCGGTAACATTTACAATAAATAGTTTACACAATATAAAGATTTAGACGTAGTAAAGGCTATGGAGACAGAGAAGAACTGGTGAAATAAGTAAAAACATCGGAAACAAAAGTCTGCTTTTACATGCAGTAAGAGAATACGGTTGTTAGAATTTAGGCGCGGTGATGGGAGCCGATGATGGAACATATTGTGATCTTCATGAAGCATTTGAAATGTCATCTCTTTGAAAATAGTTTTAAAGAACATGGAAAGATTAACTTTCATGCGACTTCTCTGGTTTATATAGCTTTTTAATTCTGTTCAGACGATCGAATAGACATTGTAAAATGTAGAAGATTACAGATAGATGTTTAGGTCTTTGATAGAAGTCGGAAGAGGAATAATAATTTTCAAAAGAGAACATCATAGCAAAGTTGTAAAGTAAATGTTATTGATCTACATAGCTGTAAAATTGTAAACAGTTGCAAGAGTGAAAAGTTTTGTGTTGACATACATTAATACTATATTAAATAAATTGGAAGTGATAATGTAAGTAATAGAGAGCGTCCTAGACGATGTTGATAAACGAGGATAGCATACGAGTTGCATCATCGTCGTGGACGCTCTCTG
>JAUZND010011809.1:0-28672 GCA_034780555.1 Coelogynopora nodosa | reverse complement strand
AGAACAACATTTCCAAAATCAACGTGGTATCCACTAACATCAAAGCCTTAAACCTCTTGACAAACGAAAGTGAAAACAATCTAATTTCTAAATAATCTAATTTTTTATTATATTATATGTATAATTATTATTTACAAATTAGTATATACGAATAAATCTTTATGAATAAAATAGTTTCAAACATTTATTTATTATGAATTATTGATATATGAATATTTCTATAAGAATATTCATTTACGAATTAATATTTACGAATTTTCGTATACAAATATTTATTTACAAAATTTTATTTACGAATTTTCAATATGAACCCATTTAAACATACTATTTCATGAAATAATAATTTTTAGTCAAAAATTCTTGATACATTGGTTGCATCAAGAAAAGTAATATTTTAGAATTGTCTAAATTTTTAATCATGCATTTGTACATTTATTTTTTATATCAAATAATTATTTAAAATAATTTAATTATATATTTTTATATTAGTATACATGTTTATTATTGTACTTATATAATTTGTGATCCATCCACAGACCAATTGGAGATTAATAACAATAGTATTATAGAAATGCAACTTACTATTTCTATACTTATTTCTTATATCTTATATATATAATAAAATTATATTTGTATCATATGGTTTAATATGATTTATGATTGTTATCATTGCATTTATTCATGATCCGTCAAGATGGATTAAAGATTGATATTGAATATATTATATAGTGTGAATTATATATCATATAGATTTCATTTTTACTGCAAATACAACTATTTTTTAAATAAAATTTATAAATATATATAATTTTTTATCAAGAGGTCTAATTTAATATTATTATTTCAGTTTACATAATTAATATCTTACAAAATCTTTTAAAAGCATTCATTGGTTTTTTTAACTGATATTTTATTGTGAAAATGTATTTTCTTTAATTTTGTAAGTACATATATTCCAAATAATAGTGAATGGTAATGCTTTTAGTTATTAATTTTTGTTGGTCAGTTTGCAAACTGGCTGGATGGATTAGAAATCTGTGCTATATCTGGCTTGTTCACATTTCAGTTTTGGTGTTTTACATTCAAAAGAATATTTTTTATATACAGGAAATTTATTGCTTACATTTAAAATAGACTAAATACAATTATGATGAGAGCATATCATCTAAATACTTATATTTGGATATAATTAAATTAAATATATACTAACTTAACACCCTGTGTTATCTTACCCAAAAATTTGACCCTGGGTACTACCAGTGCTAACTCCATTATTTTAAGATGATAACCATTTACTTTAATAGTCATATTTTTATTTGATGTACATTAAGATATGCTATTGTTAAAGACATAATCTTATATATAAATAACATTTTAAAACTCCTTTGAAGAAAGTTGTATTTAAATTATGTTAAACATAATATAGAAATATTATATTTTTATATTATTTTTAACATTATTAAAAATACATTTCTATTACATACAAATAAATGTTACTTAATTATAATAAATATTACTTAATTACTTATTATTTTTTACAATATTTAGCATGGAGTTAGCACTGGTAGTACCCAGGGACAAATTTTTGGGTAAGATAACACAGGGTGTTAAGTTAGTATGTGTTTTGTAATATGTGTTGGCACTAGCCCAGGGAATTTAGTTTTAGCACACATTCTGTAATATGGCTGTATGCTTCTAACTATCTTAATACATAACTCCTTATAAAATCATACAGAAAATTTATACCTGCACAATAGCTATATAAAATTTAAACAATTCATTTTATTAGCTAGTGTGTTATAATGGGCCACCTATTTTCATTATTATCATATTATTTTCAGTATGATTTATAACACTGGGTGACAAAAAAATTATTTTAAAATTTGTCTCAGTTTTTTTAACTGTTATGGGTCAATTTTGCCCTGCAGAATCCTAAAATGACATCCATTTCTCTCGATCAGGTCAAGTTTTCAGACAGATTTTTTCGTTAATTAAAAAAATATTACATTTTTCGGTTTTAATTTTTTTTTACATATTTGTTGGTTGCTTTTTGTTTCTTTTTAGTATCTGAAATGGGTTTTTAAGAGAAAAAATCTTTTCAAAAATTGAATAAAGTGTACATTGAATAGTAAACATTGAGAAAAGTAACATATGTTCATACATGTACATCAACATTGTTCAAAGTTCAGGGCATGAACTTCTGTTTCTTCAAACTCCTAGAATACTCAGCGGCAGGGAGGTCTCTCTTAAGAGTCCAACAGTAATCATCAGCCATCATGACTGCATCCCAGCGTCCCTAATACCTGGTCTCCATCTCTTTCATGTCCTGGTAGAATCTTTCCCCCTGCTCGTCGCTCATTGATCTCAGATTCTCAGGAAACCGATCCAAATGTGAAAATAAGTAATGCATTTTGATGCTCATGTTGCATCCGAGATTTCTAAAAGCAGTCACCATTGTGCTGACTAGTTCTGCGTAGTTCCTCGCCTTTTGGTTGCCAAGAAAGTTCTTCGCGACCAGAACAAAAGCCTTCCATGCTTCCAGTTCCATTTCGTTCATTGAGTTTTCAAACTCTGGATCTCTGATGAGCTGACGGATTTGAGGACCGTCAAAGATGCCAGCTTTCAACTTTTCTATTGTCAATTCTGGAAAAGCATGGCACAAGTAAGTGAAGCAGCCACCATCCTTGTCCAGAGCTTTGGTGAACTGATTCATCAAGCCGATCTTGATATGCAGAGGTGGGAAGAGTATCCTGTCGCTATCCACCAGAGGGTTGTTGATGACATTTTCGTGCTCTGCAAGGCGTCAAATGGCGCCAATTCCTCTCGAACAGGTCAGTCCTTCTTTGTGTAGTGCTGAGCACGGTCCCTACTATTCCACATGCACAGAAAGCATGGATACTTGTAGGATCATTCAAGGAAGTCTGCCAGAGGGAAACAACCACTTAAAATGTCTGTCACTAATTATTTAATATACAGGAGAGTATAACGCTTTTTTCTATAATAATTTTATTCAGTATCTCGTTCCTCATGTCTAGCTTCTACACAGGGGGTACTTTGGGGGTAATTCAAGGACGTGTGCGGAGAGAAACAACCAGTTGAAATGTCTGTCATTATTTATTTCATACAGGCATGAGAATTCTCTAAGAAAAAAAGGCGGAAATGGGGAACTTTCACAAGCGAGCGAAGTGCAATTCGCGCGGAGTACGAAAAATGTTTTTGAGGTTATTACGTTAAATCATCTTATTCAGCATAAGCATATTGAGAATTGATAATAAGTTTATTATATTGGTAGAGAAACAGTACATTAGAAATTTTCCCTGGCTATTTATTATTGTATAGATAGCCTGAAAATAAAAATAACTCAAAATTTATAGTTCAATAAGTTGACCTGAATGAGCAAAACCAGTGTGATTTTTGGATTCAGCACATCAAAATTATCCTAGATCAGCTGAAAAAACGTAGACAATTTTTTCTGTTAACCAGTGTTAATTATTTGAAAAGTATATTTTCCCCTTTTTTTTTATAGTTTTGCACATCATTAAATGAACATTTGAAATATAATAGGCTGCTATATAATATCTGCAAGAAGTATTTCATGTACATAATTAGGTAAAGACAATGTTCTAGAATTGTACTATGCTTAATCTTTTTAAAGTTTCAATTTCTACATATAAAAATATGTTACATTGTTGTATGTGTTGTCATAATCAGAATCATAAGCTCGATATTGTCATGACTTTTATTATTATTGAGAACTTATTTCGATCTTAAACAATATATTTCTATTAATTGCAGTCTATTCTATTAATAAACTTCAAAATCCGCAATGAACATATTTGGTTTATTTGAATGATTAAAAGATAAATAGCCACAAATAATTACATTCTGTCGACTATTTCTTTATCTCTGAATTAACTTCTGAAATTAAGTTTTGCCTGTATTTGTCTATATTTGCCAATAATAGCCTATAGTGGGACAAACATCGATATTGTAAATGAAAATACATTGATGTGATGTAAAAAATGTTTTGGATCATAGAGTGGTTAATACGATTTCTCTCTTATTGATTTAATATACATTGCATAGCATATTTAAGAGTTAATATATAAATTCATTATGAAAACTATTATGTATTGCCTGCATATCTAAAACTGTTTTACTACATTAACTATTTTACTATTGTCAGTTTTTAAATTATTATTTTGCAAAGGCTTTCGGGTAACAAGTTAGTAGTATTGAACTGCATACAGAGTGAATTCTCTAAGTATTAATTACTCTATGGTCTAGATCATGTTTACTTACCATTCAGAACGCCACTAGATGGTTCATACATAGTATCTTCTTAAACACCTGACTCACTTTTGATTTTATTGTAATTGTGTTCAATTATGTTGAATAGAAAAACATTATTATGTATATTTGTGTGGGAAACGGGGTGTTTACCTATAGTTACCAAGTTTCATGACAATAGTCCCACTGAAAGTGGATACATTTTATAGGGCGAGGACAATGTGCCCCCATCGGTATATAGAAGCGTTAAAAATCACATTAAAAGCCTTCGTAACAGATTAGAAGGCATGAAAATATATTTTCTTCAATTATGTAGATTCTTACATTATATTGTTAATAAATAAATAAAGATGTACGTTATTGACAAAAGCAACAAAAGGAAAATAATAATAATGTTTAAAATTACATTATAATGTATAAAAATTAAAATACGAGAACATCTAAATAGGACTATAGGTACTATTTGCCTTACGATTTGTTTATGTACTATGTATATTTTCGAATGCAACAATTTTGCTGAATTTTTTATTAATACAATTAATTTCTATGTGATACTCTCTATAAACGTTTTTATGCGGCAATTTAGATTATTAAGTTTTACTAAATATATTATAATTCCTGATTAATATATCTGAAATCCAGAAGGCATAATAATTGTTATGTTCGTGAATTAATTAAGGCTTGTTTGCTTGAAATGTAGGTTATTTCTGATTTTATATTTTATACACTTTTTGGTTATGTTTTATAACAGAAAGTAACACTTTCAATTTAGTGTGAGATCGATGGAACTCCTCCAATATACTTCAATAGGTTTCAAAGGTGTAAATATATGTAAATAGTTTGACACATTTAAAAGAGTGTTACAATTTGTTAAAATATATGTTCTGTTAACTATTTTAAAACAATTGATATAAACTTCTTCAATAGCATTTTTTGCGGCTTTTTTTAAAGCAAATGTATTCTTGTTACGAATAAGAATTAAAGGCAAAAGTGAATAGTTTTATCAATAATCTGATATGATTAGCTATGGTACGCAAATGCAGTATTTTCATATTAGTATTTTTCGTGGGATAGAAAATATATTAAGTTTAATTTTTCTTTTATTCTTTTGTTCTTTTTTATTTATATCTCTAAACGTTTGGTAGATTTTGAAAAAGTCCATTCAATTAATTTTTATTCAATATATTAAATATGATATTTATTTGAATTATACAATATGACGTATGAGTATATGAAGTATGAGATAGTAAATCAGACTATAATAATAGTAATCAAAAAACTGAAATTTGAATATTTCAAAAAATATATGGGATTACTGCAGATGAGTTGAATATTTTAGTTTATATATTTAATATGCACATATTCGAACACTTTGTCTAAGATGTTTACAAATGATTATAATATAGTTAGAAATGCAAATGCAAATTCAAATTCAAATTCAAATCCAAATAACATATACATGTATGTAATATCCATGATATATATAAGAGTCGATTTTAGAAACTTGCTTGCAGGCAGCCATGTTCAAGTATATATATATATATATATATATATATATAATATAATATAATGGACGTTTAAAAAATCAGTAATATATATATAGATAATACTATAACAATTTTTATGTAATATATATATATATAAATTTTCCTTTACATACATAAAACACTTTTCTTGAAATGAGTTATAAAGAGATGTAATAAGTATTGAATTCAAAAAAATTTACGCCGGTTAACGTTTTTACCAAATATATCGATTAAAAATATTTGTAAATTGTTGAACTCAGTCATGTAACAAATGTTATTATAATCGTTGTCTTCAGGTCCAAAAATAATGTATAAATGTGTAACTTGATTTTCTTCTTTTGCACTTATATGTACATTTTAATTTACATTATTGGCAGTTAATGTTCTGGGTATGTAACTATAAAACGGTTTCAGTGTTTACTTGTCGTTGGAACCCACGAAATCCAAAATCATGAGTACATGAATACGTATAGTTATTAGCAGCGACAAATGGATGTGTGTGATCTTTTAAGGTATTGGATCCAGACGGTTCAGACAAGCGGGACACATTCCCATTTCTTTCCAAAAAATCACTCGCACTACCATATTTAACTGTTTTATTCGAACCCCCTTTCTTACGACGGCGTTTATTGTTAGGTTTATGTTTTGGACTCTGGAATAAGATAGATAAGCTATGAATAATTAATTCCAAAATCTCAACAACGCTTATCATCGTAAGCCCAATCCATATACTAAACAGCCCACCTGCCTGACTGAGAAAACTTGTGAGAGAAAGAACCTCCTTTTCTGCCACTTTGTGCAGGTTGAAGTTAGGTCGATTTATGAGAACTGCCAACAAATTACGCTCTAGTACCGTTGTTTGTTCAAGAAGTTTGATTGCCTCTGATGCTTTATTTTGATTAAATAGTTTCTTAGCCCTCCGATATGGTTCCAATTCTGGCCTGTTTATAAAACCTGACCTTTGATAATAATTACTGGTAATCCAAGGTAGCTGCCAGGATTTAGTTGGCCAAGTAGAAACCGATCGGTCGGTTTCATAAGAGTGGAAAAAACATGGCATTTTACAGCTCGGAACAACATCTCGGTGGTATTCCTGAGTTATGGACATCTTGCATTTAGCCAATTTAATAAGACGTTCCAGATCACTTAAACAAGTTGTTGAATTATACCAGGTCCTTGCAATAAAACTATTGCAGCTATTTTGATGAACATAATTAGGCATACTACTGCAGAAAGGTAGCTTCAATTCGCCGTCGTAATATGGGTATTCAATGGCTTGACAATGACATTGTCTACGAATATGATCCTGAATGGTTTTTTGTTGACAAGCGTATTCTGAATATTCGAATTGCATGCCATATACATGAATATGTTTGGGTGTATCTTTTTTGCAGTCACCGTAGGGTGGTGTCTTTTGAATATTCTCAATTGTGCGTAACCGTATCTCCGTAAGCGTTCCTGGTTTCAGGTTGATACTTTTGTCATTAATTTCAGCTAGGGTGTCTGAGTTGTGAACAGAAATAACCGCTCCTGACAACTGAGATTTGATTTCCCCGTGAAAACAATCTGGACAAGATGTAGCGTTAAGATCCTCGTCTAAGTAAATGTATGTTTCAAGGGTTTTGGTTGTATTTCTAAGTTCCTTTTTTATATCAAAAGTAGCACAGTTTAGGTAGAGGGCGTGAACAAAATTTCTCCATGTCCCAACCTTATCACAAGGAGCTGCGACACGTTTACTGCCATTGAGATAGGTTGTCTGAAAAATATTATTAAAATATATTTAAATATAATATTTAAATCTTTAAAACACTACTAATAATTGTACGAGTATTAGTGATAGATTTGAATTTCTAACAAAGTATAATTGAGTTAATAAAATTTTCTAAACTACTGTCATTAAAATTTCAATCAGAAATGAAAGCTGAAACAAATTAATTGATATACTAAAATATCCAAATTATTCCAAATCCAAAATATCCAGATTAAAAAGTACAAGCATAAATTTTTTAATTTAGACAATATTTGCACAAGTTACAAATAATGATTTTGGCAGATGCTTGGCACAATAATAAATATGTAATAACTTAAAAGTATAAATAAAAATATTTATATATATTAAACGTTAAAATAAAATAACTAATAGAAAAATTGTTTTTTTTTCTATATTGCCAATATTTTAAAAGATTAACTTATTTTCAAAAAAACTATAAACTTTGAACAATTAAACAAAACAAAAAATATATAGATAAATGTTAATAGACACAATAATCGACATGTACCATCTTAAGACCGGTTTCGGGGTATTTGCCCCTAATCAGTACAGAGTAGGAATCTAACATGCAACCCAACGATCCGTGATCGAACCCACCTACCACTAGACCACATCTTCGCCTGTCAACTACCGTGTCTAACTTGTAATATGAGCCGTTCACCGCAGTTGCGCAATTGAAAATAGTTTCGTTTTATTCTTTCGGTTTTAAAATATTTATTTACAATTGTAATATTTTTTCAGATGAGATAAATTTAATATGTTCACTTATAATGAACAATGTGTATTATTTTAAAATTTTAAACCATTTTACTGTTTAGTTTAATTATTTATATATTTATTATATTTTATATTTATTACTATAATTAATTATATATTTTTTTAAATAATAAATTTTCGAAATGGAATTTGTACCGTATCATTTACAGATATTAGCACCGAATGTCACACTAATTTCAATGTTCAAGATATTTAAGGTGTTTTTAATACAATGAAGCAAGTATGTTATTAAGGTATATAAATGACGATTTTAAATTATAAATAAAATATTTATATTTATTTCTAATTCAATAAATCCGGGTTGAACAAGCATATAGTGAAAAAAAGGCATTAGAAAGTTCCCAGTAAAAAGATTAGATAATAAATATCAATCATATCACATATAACTTCACCGCACACACATAAAACGATAAATGAAAATTAATGACAACTGTTATCGTATTTGAATTTTTAGCAGATTATAATATACCATACTGCAACAAAGTGTAAAGTTATTCTAAAACAATTCTAAATTAACACACTTTTCGAATTTCGTCTTCGTTGATTCAATTTAAGGTTTACAAATAGTGAATATTTTCATTTATTAATTAGTAACAACAGATAATAGTAATCGAATTTTAGAATATTGCAATTAAACCAATTGCATAATGTGTTTGAGAAAACAGATATTTATCCATTTAATTTTAGAATAAAAATGGCCAGAAGGGAATGTACCGGTCCGCGAACTATATATTTGTACCTATTTAAGGTGTAAGTGTACCTAAGTGTACCTATTTAATAGGTATGTGGTAGAAAGTTGTTATTATCATAAATTGTTAACAATTAACCTAATATAAAATATATAAAAACCAATTATTTTAATCATCAATTCAAATATTCTTCTTCCGGCGGCTTTGTCAAAATGTTTTTTAAAAAGATTTTGGTTTAAAACAGGTGCGAACATTTTCATAACGTTCAGATATAGCGAAACATCTTCATAACGTTCAGATAGCAAAACATCAAAGTCAACAAAACTCTATCGCACCTTTTGCGAAACTTATTCATAATCACTATAAACCTACGGTTCTCGATCCATACAAGTTTATTAAAGTTACGCAGTGCTCATATCAATCGCTGTGTAATTCACTATACAATTCAAACATTAAAACAATTCATACATAAAAGGTTTATAAAAATTGTTTCTTCTCTTTTAAATAATCTATAAGCCAGGATAATCAAAAAATGTACAGTTTGGTATTTATTTCAATAATTGAGTGATGCAGCCATTTCAAACAAACCTTTGTAGTAAATATAAATATTTTTTAAAACTTTTTGTTGGTATAATATGGGGTTAAGCAATCATCATTTCAGTTTAATCAACAGTTTAAAAAGTTTTTTTTTAATGTTATCTATGGTATATATTTATTTTATTTTGTATCATATAAAAACAATGAGAAAATAAAATTAATTAATTTATGTTATGTTGATTCAATTAAATATAATATATTTTTATACAAGAATTAATTGATACACATATTAATAGTTTAAAAATATAGTTATAAGTTAGAAAACTACATAAATTTAAAAACAGTTTTATAAGTATAAACTAAAACAGGATAGTATACGAAAAACATATAATTATTTATCTACTTGTATAACCAAAGGAAATATATTTTTGTTTAAATAAATACCACGAGTTATATCAATCATACGAAAACATGGTTTTTAGAAATGAAACGATAGGATTTTCTTTATATCTTTGAAACAAAATCGATGTTATAGTAGCTTTTGGGAACCATTTACACTTTATCATACAAGTCAAAGTTCATTTAATCCATTTCTTTTTGATTTGTAGAATGAATAGCCGCAAATTGTTATGAAATTGGATAAATGCTTATTTTATTCAAAAAACAGGTCGTAAACAAATCATTATTGTTCACTTATATAAGTGCCATATATCAACATGTTTGTTTTCTGAAAAATTGTTTAGTTAACCGAATTTTTACTTAATTTGATGGCAACAGATATTATTGAAATAGTTTTATAGGTTGCTGAAAATCTCATCAATATAATTTTTAATGCAGAAAATATACAAGTTAGTGTTACACAGAATTTTCTAACAGTTTTAATAACTTAAAATATTTTGTAAGAAATCAAGGGTATATTTTTTGTCGATAGATCGCGTGATCAGGGTCACAACATAAAATATACTTTTCTTCCATCCAAAATACTATAAAACTGTACCACTGGTCTGCCATATACAAAAATATGTGCATTTTTTTATTGTATATTATATATATTGACGGGTATTAAAAAAACATTGTAAAACATGTATGTGTGTAAGTCACTCAAGTGTGAACAATATAAGTTTATATAAAGTTAATAATTAATATTTTGGTCATTATTTTTATCAAGTAGAATATTAAATGGAAAAATGTTGACAATGTTATTAAAATTTGGTAAATGTCTTAGTTGCTAGGTTTATTTTTAATAATATTTTATCATACAATATTTCTTGTTACTTCATTCAAAAAACACTATGGTTTAAGTGGCTGTTGTAAATGCTATTGAAACACTCTAAAAATGTTTATTCTATTTAGATTTAGTCACTTTTGGTAAATGCTGTGCAATTGCAAGATAAATTTAACAATTCTAACATTCACACTTTTCAAGTCTATAAACAATTAAAAAAGGTATCATCTTTTTCATTTTGCGATTTATTTGATATTCATACTGCACCAAGACAGTTATGAAGACTTGATCGTTATTAAAAACCATATTTTCTAATATTTCATGCATATTGTGTTATTTGTTATTCCCGGGGGAATATTTAGCTATATAAATCATTTTAACAAATATTTTAAGCATTAATATGAGATCAGACGGAGGTAATATTTTAAAGAAAGTTTGACTCATACTTTAATAAAATATATTCTTTTTAATATATTCTATACATATAGTATTAAAAATATATGTCAATAATTTCAAAGCTGTATATCTTCGTGTAAAATTTTGAAAAACCTTTTCTAAATGTTTTGAAATAAATAAAGTAGGCGTTGCTCAATATGGTGCATACACATTTATTAATGTGAAAATTTTAAAATTATGTTAAGTACTTAGATGTAAATTTAGTTATTGTTTTTCAACTGGTTAAGTTATGTTAAATTTAGTTGACGAAATATTATAGTATGTATAATTGTATATCGATTATATTTTGAAATTTTAGTAAAGTGTCAATAAGCGGTTTATTTTAATTTTTAAATTATATTTATGAATTTACGTAAATCAATTTACATACATAAATTTACATAAAGTTTATTCAAAAAGAAGTTTTATTTTATAAATATTCTAATATTTTCCAATTTTGAAATATATTAAGGTTTCGGGTTATTTAGATAGCAAAACTATCAATACCGCAGTGCCTGTAATTATATTTGATATTCTAATATTTTTTCTTATTTAATGTAATTAGATATAAGTTTTATCGAGTACACAACTTTTACGATCAGAAAGAAATAAACTTTCTACAAAACCAAATGATCCTAAATTTGTTAAAAAGACATTAATAAAGTTAGATTATTTTAATAAGCAAAATTACGGTAGGAAAATTCAACAATTGTAATATTGAATTTTATTATTATTTTCATATTATAATTATTTTTTTAACAAAAACATAATGTAATTGTTAAAATTACAAAAAATACTAATTTAAACTTAGTAAAGCCAAACTGATTGTTTCTACAAATGTCTAAAAACAATAAGCCCAACAGTTATTAAAAATTATTTAGTTTACAGTATTTTTAGTAATACATTAATAGTATCATTACAATAATTTATTTGTTATTATTATTTAAATTATTATAATTTCTTAATTTTTTCATGAAAATACAATTTTTGTTTTGTTTGTAAAGTAAAACGATATTAATAAGCTTAATAATAATATAATAGTTTTTCATTACCAAAATGTTGAAATATATTTTTTATACAACATAACATAACTATTTAAATTGATAAGATAAATTAACTGTTTTTTAATTTATTGATTGCTGCAAATGCTGCAAATGCTAATCAGAATATACCTTTTACACCAACTCCAAAGATTGTGCGTTTCTCTCGTTTTGGGGGTAATCTATACCCATCTATACAGTGTTACAGTCATTCCTTAAATATTGTAAATGATATCTACCTTTTCACAACTTTTTTATAATGAAAACTAATAAATTAGAGTTTAATAGAGTTCATGTTATATAATAGAAATATTTCAGGATATGGTTTTATTAAGTAAACGTTGACCTTCAACAGATTAAAACTTGTGAAATATGCCTTTTTATTTCAAGAAAGATTACAGTTTACGCCCTTACCGGAATTTTATGAATAAAGTTTATAAAAAAATACATTGACAACGAAGTAAAATTTAATGACTAAAATTTACTGTAATGGTGTTGATATTTTTATTAGGCATAGTTTATTAAAAGTACATGCTATAATTATCTTAATCACTTTGATTTCTTTATTAAATATCACAATAAAGTAATGTTTTCTAGAAAAATAAAATAAATAAATCAGACAAAAAAACAGTTAGGCAAAATTACTAGAAAATATTTAACTATAACAAATATCCAGAATTTAAAAAAAATATATTCATCCTGATTTTGAATTATTGTACGTTTGTTTCATTTCTGTAGTTTAGTATGCCGTATTATCACTATAACAGCAGAATTTTTAAATAGGACTTTTCTGTCGGGTTTGTACTTTATTAATGTTGATAATATACATATCAAATAAAATGTTATCATGATTAAATTATTTTTAAGCAATATGACCAAATTATATGACCAAAATATGACCAAATTAAAAAAGCATGACGAGTATAAAATATTTGGAATAAAAACGATTAAGTAGAAATATAAAACAAAAAAAGTAATATTCATTCCAATATATATATAAATATTTAGACATGTTTCGGTTGAAACATAACCTTTATCAAAACACGAAAATAAACTGTAAACAATAAAAATTATATAATGCAGACAATCTAGCGAAATTACAGATTTAATTATACTGAGAAGTAATGATAATATTACAATAGGGAAAACAGCCATACTAAATTTTAAAAATTAGGAAAAAGGAGAACCAGAATTAGACGGAAAGCTAATTTATAAAGAAGTCACATTAGATTTTATATGGCGTGCATCTAATCGGCTAATTTACAGTTATTCCGTGTCTATAATAGAAAAACAATTACTTATATAATATCTAATGGATATTTAATATAGATATCCTGGATATCTAATAGATCTAAGGAATGAGTAGGACGCAACCATCAGAAGTGGCCAAATGTTCACTTTTAAGACACGTCCTTTTGTGCTTCATTAATCCGCTGTCGGAGGCGTAATTGTTTGACCAATATAGGTCATGATATAGATCACCAATATAGGTCATGATATAAGTCACCAATATAGGTCATGATATAGGTCACCAATATAGGTCATGACATAGGTCACCAATATAGGTCATGATATAGGTCATGACATAGGTCACCAATATAGATCATGACATACGTCAACAATATAGGTCATGATATAGGTCACCAATATAGGTCATGATATAGGTCACCAATATAGGTCATGACATAAGTCACCAATATGGGTCATGCTATAGGTCACCAATATAGGTCATGATATAGGTCACCAATATGGGTCATGATATAGGTCACCAATATAGGTCATGATATAGGTCAGGTCTTGATCAACAGGACACATGTCTTATTTAGAGATTACCAACACTTAAGAGATTTAAGAGTAGGATCTTTGTTAGAACAACATGATCCACCTTCATAGTGGAGAAGACAACTTAAAGATTAGGAGAGGTTTCTAGACAGTTGTTTCAGGCTTTTAATAAGTTGAATAGTAGCAACACCAAATAAATGAATGGAGAAATAAGATTTAGTTTCTAAAGAATTAAGAATTGTAATGCGGGAGAATACTGAGACATTTTACTAAATATGAAACTATTGAATTGTTTGTCAATGATATATTTAGAATAAACGTTCAGTCTCTAGATACTGGTTAAATAATAAATTTCTACATTAAAAATGTATGAGTTTGAAATGGAACTGCATAAAAATGGAATGCATAAAACCTCTTTTGTTTTTTAGTTATGCTAAATCTTGTTTATTCCATGAATAAATTCAATGATTACAGCTTCATAATTTCACTTTAAATTGTATATCCTAATTTATAACGTAACAAATTTTCACTGAATTAAATACATCAAAGTTATAAATTTGTTATATTTTATGCACTAGACATGTATTAGACAAATATAAAAATGTATGGTCTTCAAATAAATATAAAATAAAATATAAGTATAAATAAACAAACAACTCTCTGTAAACTTGAACACAATTAAATATATATACAATATATACTGCACAAGACTATAAGATTATTAATTATTACTTTAAATTAGGTTTGTTTTTAAATTGATAAATGTCTTTCATAAATCATTTTGATATGGGAAATTTTATATCGAAACATTGTTTAGCTTAAAGCTGAAACAATTTATTATATAGGAATAGCTTAATTATGCATTATTGTTATAAGACGAGGGCACTATTTTGATTAAAATGTCGTATATATGCTAGTTATTTTATTATATAATAAGCATGACAATATTTAAAGGCAATCATGATTTATTCATCCGCTAATATAACATTGGTAATTTTTACACTTCTTAGACAAAATTTTCACATTAACTAATAAAAAATATTTAAAAACATGACTAACTCTAACATATTGTGACATAGATATACGCTATTTTATTTATACTTTTACAATAAATAAAAATATAAAAAACATGGATAGCTGGTGGTGTGTGAAGGATACACAAAAATAGAAAGATTCTTAAACTTGCCGATGTCATAAACTTACTCAAATTCGCTATTGATCATTTATTTCACCTTAACTACATAACTGTATATTATATTAAATATTTTATTTCTTTGTGTATATCACATTATTGTTGAATTAATTTATACCGTTTCTAAAAATGGTTTTACTTTCTGCAATAGGCAATCCGATATATCGTATTGACATAGAACTGCTGGACAGATTTTCGGTGCAGTGGAATGATAGGCCTACCTGTTTATATATGTGACTATTTAATGCATTTATAACATTCTTGTTTTGAAATAAATGTGACCTGAATATTTTTTATTTGTTTTTAAAATATCTAAATGTTAGAAATCCATTAATTTAGTCACATATATAGGTGGATATCTTTCCAACGAAACATAATTTAACAATTATGCGTTAATCCAATAATTAATGACAGTATTATTATGTAACCTTTTTTTAAATTTATACATGGGTCTCTGAGGATATTTCTAATTTCAAGAAGTCTTGCCTATAGTAAATATCTCTCAAACATTATTTTAATTTTTATATTCTACGTCTATATGCATATCGCGCTTTCTCTAAGATTGGTTACATGACAAAATCATAACAAGTTTTCTTGCAATTCTGCCGCTAGTTAAATAATACCATAAAACCAAATTCTTTATCACAATCTATAATTTATGACGTAAATGAAACGGTGCAATTTCCTCTTAAATTGTTTTTTAGCAGATGTTATCCAATAAATCAATGGTTCAGTTTTAATTAAATTGTGAATACAACTTGAAAAACATATAAGTTTTATTGGATTATCCGAACAAAAAATATCCACTATATATTTTGCATCTATAATGTTTGAATGTAAGATAATGATGACAACTAAAAGCAATTTCAATTTTATAATTTAACTCAATAGGTTTATAATGTATTTTGAATTACAATATTCCATTAACATAATTGTTATTTTAAAGTAGACAATACTTTAAATATACTAAATTAATTTTATCAACATATCACACCATTAAATGTTTATTTAACTAGGTCAATTAAGTAATAAATCTTGTTTTTAGAAAGAAGTATATGCTGATACCAACATTAAAAAAAATTAAATTTGTTAAAATCACTATATTGCATAAAAGTAAACAATTAGTTGAAATATTAAAAAGACAAACAACTTCTTTCACTCATAATTGTCATTTCTGAAAAAGGAAAATGTCCAATAATTGTATTTGCACACCTATATTTGTTTAATCTATACCAGATCATTTCCGTTTTCTATACAAGAAACTCTCTTTAGAAAGTTTTTTCTCTATCTTGTGCAACTCCACACTTTGTGGAGTGAGCTTTCCTCAAGGAAAGTATTGTTTGCTAATAAAAAATTAACCACCGCATTTTCCTCTTGGATTAGCCAACATTTTCCGCTATCTTATACTTTCTCCAAATAAACCAGTAAATATTTACACATTGAGACTAGCTCGAGTAGACCTTCGATATAATATAATTTTAAAAAACAGGTTGATAGAACATTAGCTCGTAAGCTGGAATTTCCTTTTATTTGATGTTAAAGATAAAATTTAAGGAAATTAAGGAAAATAATAATTAAAATAATATTTTAAAAATATGTTCAATTATTTTTTAGTTTTAAAAAATCTAATGTCGAGTAGACCTTTGATATAATATCATTTTTAAAAACAGGTTGATAGAACATTAGCTCGCAAGCTGGAATTTCCTTTTATTTGATGTTAAAGATAAAATTTAAGAAAATTAAGGAAAATAATAATTAAAATAATATTTAAAACATATGTTTAATTATTTTTAAATTATTAAAAAATCTAATGTCTAAAGACATAGCGGCTTAAATAATGGGTGTGCCTAGCTGAACAAAACTAATAAGTTAGAATTTAATTTAGTTAGTAGTATAATACAGGTTGGTAACCTGAAGTGGAAAGATGATAGGTTTAAACGTTAATTTTTTTGTCCGAAGAATATTTAATTTTATTATAAATTAATTTTATTCGAATTAAGCAAACGAATCATTAATTATTATTTTACCATAAGAAATTAACTTCTTAATATACTAATTTTAATACGAAGCATATATATATCCTAAGTAACAATTTTATTAGCACCGGTGAGGGTCCTAAGTCCTGCACCTTATTAATTTTCTACTGTATCTCCTTATTTCCAATTTATCTCTTTTTTCTAACGTGTGAGCTGATTTTGCCTTATGGTTTTTTTCATGTTTAATAAAAATAGTTTAGCATTGTCAGTTTAACATTGTAAAGTATTTCCTTTTTTTTGTCAAGCATATTATTGTTACTCATTTTAATTAATATATATATATATAAATACATTTTGCTTTTATAATTAGATAACTGTTTTTTTTTTGTATTTTAATCAGATTAATTTTCTCAGTTGGTGACAACATATTATTTGATAATTTAGTGTGCAATATTGACCATTGGAAGATGTGTTTCATCTTCTCGAGAATCTGTTTTTTCGTTTTTTAATAAAATTAATATTTTTAGTTGATGAAAACATACTCCTTGATATTCTAGTGTGCAATATTGACTATTGGATGATGTGTTTCACCTTGTAGTGGATTACGGATACTGACGGTCTTCAACCTAATGATCTCGAAAGAAACATGGTAAACTGGATAGACCATGTTTAATCGGCTTTAATAAAATGGATTTAATGAACCTCTAAACATTCGACTGTCATATTTTCCAGCCAAGACAGTAGGGAATTAAAACCTGGGATTGGAACCTGCTGCATCCCATTGTCAATCGGCAACCGGGTTTAGAACTTTCTGATTAAAACTTGCTATATTCCAATAGGCAGTTGATAGCCGTATTTAGAACCTGCTATCATCCCATCAGCAGGCGACAAGAGTCGGAAACCAAGGGTGGAACCTGCTGCCTCCCATTCGGCAGTCGACAACCAGAGTGGAACCTGCTGCCTCCCATTCGGCAGTCGACAACCGGAGTGGACTTGCTGCCTCCCATTCGGCAGTTGACAACCAGAGTGGAACCTGCTGCCTCCCATTCGGCAGTCGACAACCGGAGTGGACCCTGCTGCCTCCCATTCGGCAGTCGACAACCGGAGTGGAACCTGCTGCCTCCCATTCGGCAGTCGACAACCGGAGTGGAATCTGCTGCCTCCCATTCGGCAGTCGACAACCGGAGTGGAACCTGCTGCCTCCTATTCGGCAGTCGACAACCAGGGTGGAACCTGCTACCTCCCTATCGGCAGTCGACAACAAGTTTGGAGTTTGATTTCTTCACGTCAGTAATCGGCGGCAACTGGGATTGGATCCCGCTAATTGGAATCTGCTGCATTTCCACCAACAGTCGAAAGCAGGGACAGTAACATATATATTGAAACCTGATATCTTCTAATCGGAAGTTGACAATCAGAACCGGATACATTTCCATCGGCAGTCGGTAACGCTACAATTTCTGAGCCAACATGTGGCAATAATGAGTAATGAGTGTTTTTTCCCATACCATGAATATTTGTAGTAAAACTAAGATTAAATATGTGTCACTATTGGAGGACCCTTTTTTGTATCACTATTAAAATTTCTTCACAGAATTAATATAATATATCAAAAAAGAGTATCTTAAAATGATACATATTTAAATTAATTAATTATAATTCAAATATTATAGTAATACTGAAAACGAAATAAATATTTTTTTAAAATATTTTGTTGCAGCAGTTATTTAGACTTGATGGTTAAGATTTCGCATTAAGAACGAACTTAAAAGCTGCAATATGATATGATATTTTATGATTGAAATTTTATATATTTATTAAAAAAATTAATTAGTAATAGTAAAAGAACAATTACGAACTTGAATGTCATCAATTAACTAAACAGCATAGTTTCTATGGTATCAATTAGCTATCAAAACTTTCTAATAAATTAAATCATTATAGAATTTAATAACATTAAAATATTATTATTATGTATCTGATACACAATTCTGATTTTAATATTAGATTTTTATTTAAAAAATTATTCCCTAGTCAAATTTTACCTAAAGCGTAACAGTATAAAAAAATATTATATAGTTATGTTTATGTTTAATAAGGTTAAGGTATGTTACCAAAATCCAAAAAAATATATTTACTGTAAGAAATATCTTTAAAAATACCCACAAAAATATATTGACATATTTTCTTTCACGATGACTTCTGCCATTCTTATGTATTCATAATATAAAATTTAAAATATTCAACTTTTTACATAAAACATTTTATTAAGAGTTTTACGAAGTATGGCATTTTTTAGAATTTGTTAAAGAAAGAGAATCATTCTCATATTTTCTAATATAACAAGTTTTAAATTACTCGATCATTTTATATAATGACACCATTTAGAATGAACATTTGTCTTCACGAATGATTGTCTTAGCATAACTTTTATTTGTCAATAAATTTAATCAGCTTTGATGACAAAGCCTGTTTAAAATTAACGATTAAACAAAAAAATGAAATAGAGGCGGTAATGAAACTAACTATATGGTTTATTCAATTATATATTTTTTAATAATAAAAATTCTTAGTTAAATAGGCAAATACGCATCACTCAATAATAAACTTGCCTATGGTATTTGTAGCATATGTGAAAGACAAAGTCCCCGTGCATGTGGAATATCATAGAATGGTATATATATATGTACGATTTATATATCAATTAACTTTATGAAGCGGTGGATGAAATGATTTCTATGAAAGAAAGTAATTGAGAGATTTTTCGCCAACCATAACTAAACAACTATTGTATATTCGACTAAAAGTATATTGCTTTATTTTTTCTGGGTTCTATCAACATTATATTAAATTTTGTAATATTATATATAGGCTATAGCTTTTCCCGTTTTAATTGGGAAACTGACATTTTTAAAATAGTCAAGTTAAAACAAAAGTTGATGGCACATTTTAAATTTTTATGAATACCTTCATAGGCAAAAAGTTACTTTAAAATACTTTTTTATTATAACTAATTGAAAACTTTTATAATGTTATTTGATTTTAAAATATTGAACTAAATAACTCTATAGATAATTAATTTCTAATTAAAATAAAGTTCACAACAATTTGTGTTTAAATTTGTTTATATCCTAAATATGATAACTAATGAAAATTGGTGAGTGAAATAATTGTGTAGGATTTCAAAAAGAACTAACTTTAATATTTTATTTTTAACAGTACTTTATATAATATATTTATTTCATTATCTGACTAGACTAGCTATATATACATATATATATATATATATATATTACCAATATGATTATCTCGGAGGCCTTAAGTTGGGCGGAAAAACTGTGTAATGTCTTTGTTTAGAAAAAATGTAATTTTCAATTTAACCGTTGAAATAAATAATAATATATTAAATTAAAAAATTATGGAAGCAATAGGCAAAATAATTTTTTAATTTTAATTAGAGGAATTCATTTCAGTTATTTTCTTCTAAACACAACATTTTACCAAACTATGAAAAATATAATTTACTCCACATGAGTGCTATTAACAAAAATGTATTCATCCATTGCAATTTTCCGATATTTCTACTAAAATTGAAAACTGTTAATTATTCATTCATTTTATGATTTTTATATTATTTAGGATTTGTATAATTTAATAGTACAGTAATGAATGTGTTTACCTCATATAAAAATGTAGTTCAACAATTGTAGAAATATCTCACACATCATAACAAATAAGCGATTAAATTGTAATCAATCTGAAAGCGTATCGTAGTCAGGAATAAATATGCTAATAACGGATTAATAATGTGTATTCTTATAGTAATATATATAATACCTACATACAATGTGTTTGTAGGATAAATTTCTTAGTTCTAAATTCTACATTATATGTGCGTCGTTTGTCATATGAGTGACCTTAACCTTTTAAAATCATTTTCATTAACTAACTAATCAACTGTGTTTGTCTGTACAAATATTTGCATTCTAATTCATTTTCCTGTTAATAAATGCTAACGTGTTAAACAGCCTAGTTTAATATTCGCATTAAATGTATGGTTCTTTTATCTCGTTTTAAATAACTTATTTATTTATGATTTTTAATATGTATTTTATTAGATTACATTTAGTATGTCAAGTCTTGAAGAAACCATCGCCAAATAATTCAATACTAAAACACAACGTCTTGTTTCAATATTCACTAATTGAATTGTTTGGGGTTTGAACAGTACCATTCTTACTTTTAACATTTATTATTTTTAACCTTTACAATCGAATCAATTTTATAACGATCCTTGATTTCTAACTGGTTATTTAGTGTATTATATTTATAACATATTGTTCCTTATGGCACCCGTCAAAACATTTGTTTATAATGTTAGGTATTCCGACTTTGTCATTTGATTATTTTTTTAACCAAAAAAATTACAATTTTAAAATTAAAATTTTGTACACAAAAAAATTACAATACTATCCCACCATATTTGTTGATATTCAGAACATCATTATTTTTGTAAATGTTATGAATGTATACAGAGTACATCTTTTACAATGTTAAGATAGAAATAATTATACTAAAAAACGATTTAAATGTTATCTTGAAAATCCTAAAGTGATTTTTATAGTTTTTTTGATTTTTTAATTTTTTAAATAAATTATGTTTCAATATTTAATAATTGTAACAATATAAACTTATATAAACACAGAGTTATAACATATTAATTGTAGACATATTCTGTAAACAGTATAATGATCACTTAGCAGAAAATATATATAATTAAATTAATTGAATTGAATTAAATATTATTTTTATTTAGAAATATAACTATGTTTCGGCTAGTTATCAATACTTATTTTTTCACCACGTTTAAATAAAGCAATTAAAATAATTTTAACATATTTTTAAATATATATATATCTATTTGGTGAATATATTATCTAACAGTATATAATAATATTGGATTTAACATCCAATATTAAAATATAGTTAATTGAAGTGTTTCGAAGTTTCAAATTTTATTAATTTTCCCTCATTGTCAGTTTATTTGACTTGTTAATTAATATAAGAAACACATGTATATATTTAATAACAGCATTTTAATTTCATACGCAAGTGTACCTTGCTTTAAAATTTTAAATCGAAACATAAACAGTTACTACATTTAGTGTGTTACTTTATAAACATATAATTAATTATTATATTATTATAATACGTAAATTAAGAAGACCAAATCTTAATTGTTTGTAAGTTTTATTTTTTAATTAAAAAGAATTGAATTCGCTTGCAAACCTAATTGTGCTCACAACTTTAAGAATTCCTGGTTGCGCTCCTGTGCTCATTATATATTTGTGATGTGTAAAATAATGTTTGCTTGTCAATGTTATGAATTCTATGCAATTAACATGGTTATACATTAGGCTGTTCAAACACGTCACTTGTCACGTTTCATTTGAAAGTTATAATTTAATATTACAGCAGTTGAATTTAATATTTATTTATATTTCACATTTCGCGTATTTCAACACAATTTACGATTAATTTTGTTACACGTGTATTAAACTTATATAATAGAATATATATACTATATATAGACTATATGAATTAAATTGTGACATTTCGGTTTTTAAACTGTTCTAACGAAGTATAAAATAACATTGATCACAGATGTTTGTCACAATTTGTTTATATCGGTTCAAAGGCTTTTCAACATCAAAATGTTGTAATAATTTATTATACAACACGAAATAATCGGAATAACGGAACTTGAAAAAACGCAATCAATCAAATATTATTATACTTTCAACATTAACATATTGATGAATGTGTATTAATTTTCAGTAGAGTTTGTTTTCACATTGTAATAGTATTTGCGTATTCCGTTTAGTATTCCAGGAATTTTCATACTACAATTATGATATTATATACTAATAAAGATGTATCCCATTATATTACCTATTTCTGTATATATGTGTAATCATGATTATAGTTTTTAGCTGAAAACATTAGTATGTATAACCAAAATTAATATTGCTGTTAATTACCAGCAATAAAACAAAAGGTCATCACATCAACTAAACATTATAATTTATTATTCAATATTGATGTCTACATTAACATATCATTTTAGAATAATAGAAATAGCAAACAGGAAACATAAAAAATGAAACATTATTAAAAAGTAATAGATTAAAATAGTTCTGCTTTACACATACAATATGAGAGCTTTGCTATATTTATTTGATATTTATGCTGTCCAACTGAATTATACATAGCGATTTTATTTTGTTCAATTTCATGGTACCATTTATATCTACTAATGTTCACGTGACGTGTTCCTGATAAGTTTTTATTTTTTTTATTATTGGCATACAATTTTAAAATTTAACGGATTTCATTTTATTTAGCTTCGGCACGGCAATCCAAGTCGTCCACTATTTAGACGGCATTTTTCCTTAAAGCAGTTATCATAAATTTAACAATATCTCATTAGTATAAAAAGTTGGATCTCCTAACTTATTCCACATCGCATCATCGGCATCCTATGGTGAACTTTAATACAGAAAGTTTACTGGAAAAATGTGTGTGTTGACACTGCCATCACCAATTCTAATCTCTGTTGTATGAAGTTTTCCATTGGCAGCCGTTAGCAACTCGATCCCCATTACATTTAATCTTGTAAATAAACTAATGACTAGTTCTAATCATGTCTTTCCTAGCAAATCTCAAACATCCAATAGAGTCACCCTTTCCACTCGTTTCTTCAAAAATATTATAAAGGACACTGTCTGGAATGCTGGATATTTTATGTCTCTTTTATTAGTGAGTGAATGAATGTATTAAATTTACACGAATTTTCCCATTTTTTAGATATATTATATCATTAATATAATGTATCTTTAATATATATATATATATATATAATGTATATATATAAATATCAAGTATTAATTATTTATTATTAATTATTATTTTAAAAAATCGATGTTTACACTTTAAGTAAAGTAGATCTACTATTATACGTAAAAAGCCTATTATATTATTAGGTTGTGACTTCAATCTTGAGAAATAAAAAAACATGTTTAAAGGTTTTAAAGGATTTTTCTTTCGGTTTAATTAAATATATTTATATATTATTATTTACAAATTATTATGTACTAAAAGTATAGATAGATTCAGTTCACTAAGGTTTAGGTCAAAATAATAGTAGACTATCTTATACTCCTAATTTAGTGTGATTCTCTATTGTTATAAATTAAGTTAATTATAGATTATAAACTCCAATTATTAATATATTTATATACAGTATAAATCGATAGCTGTTGCCTTTGTATCGATTACCACGTTTGTAACAATATTGATAACGTTTCCCATTATTAATATTGCTATAAAATGGACGAACTTTGTTTTGGTAATATTTTAAGTTAGCAAAAACAAATGTTTTTAAATGTATGTCTTTTTATCATTTCTATAATTGTGCTTCGTAAAAGATGCACATATAATCAAGGAAGAGATACACATGTGTCTTACCACTGTTTCATCTTTTAATTTGGAACTTTGAAAACAATGGATTTCCGCCATTCCTGTTGTCAACTTTAATTCGACTTGAAATTCTATATTGTTTAGAATAATTTTTTCATCTTCCTTCGCAAATATACCCCTACTCACAAGGTGTCTACAAGGAAGTGCAGTACCAATCATTTCTCCGACATTTCCGGAACATTAATTAATATGCTTTAATTATATTTTTGTAAAAAAAATGATAATAATAAATAAATAAACAATGCGTGCGGGGCATAATACAATAAATTTTCATACATTATTAATAAATGCCAATATATAGACTAACGAGGTTACTATATTATGTGTTAAACTGGTTAACACAAAACGACAATAGTTATAATATGCAGAAACAAATAATTGAATTATGGTTCGTAACACAATTTATTCAATTAAATAACTAACGTTTAGTATTTTATTATCAAATATGTTCATCATAGACTTATTTGATATGACAATTAAACATCAAGAACTTAAATTATAATTTTGCTTCTACGTAAATAGAGTTAACAGAAGAGATAGTTTTCAGACAGAAAATTTGATTCAAAGAATTAAGTATAAATATCCTAAATGATCAATATTTGTTAATAAAGTTATTTGTATACTATTTTGTAATCTATAAAAAAATTATTTTGACATGCTCATCCATAATAGTTAATATTTTTCTTTATTTTTGCTCTTAAACGACTGGTTGAGTATAGTATACATTCCACGACATTTTCTATATTAAGATATTTTTGTATATAAATAAAAAAAGATTATAAAATATTATTGACTACATATAACCTTTTACTCAAAAAAATACTTGAATGCAATTTGTTTATTTAGTATTTCAAAACTATTTACTGTTTTAAAAGTTTAGTTTTAAATTAAACTTATTTTGATTTTATGTTATATATATAATTTTCAAAAACAATTTCCCTTTTAATAAAAAATAAATAAAAAACAGTGGTGTAAAAAGCATATTACTGGCATATTTCAGACATATTCGATGCACAAGATTATAGCAATTATGTGCATTTTAATTATTCATTTCAGTTTGAGTAAAATATTCTGTTATAATTTTTTTAAATTTACATATTTATAAAAAAATTAATACTAGTTTTAAAAACAATTTTTTATTTATCTGTTTATATATATATATATTTTTTAAATAAATACATATTTTTAAGATTAAAATTAGTTTTTCTATTCTCCATTTATTTGCGACAAATATATGCTTATTTTAATTTATTTAATTAGTTTATTAAGTATAGTATAAAGTATAAGTATTAGTATAATATTTTTAAAACTATCTACGTTAGCACAAAAAAATAATTTATTTAGATAGTCGTGCATAATATGGTTTATACACTGCACCATTAAATAATATGTTTATGTCTAAACTTTTATTTGTTAAATAATTTTAAATACTTATGGAACTTTATAATTTAAATTTTTTATAACAAAATAAGTAATTCTTTTTTTAAATCCATTTCTTTATTTGATTTATTGCGGACACTTATAATTATTTGTATAACGATTATCTAAACAGGAAATAGATTTTTGAAGGCTTTGAAGAAATCGCTATGAATTTTTCAAAGATTAATTACTTTATAGATTTATGTGTGCACTAATTAAACATATATCGTTTCATTACTATTTTTAATTATTTTATTTAAATTACAATTGTAAGAGACCACCATTTCAATTATTAAACTTATATTGGCGACTAATACTCACATAATAAGGGTGTTGGGTCTTTTCTGCACCCGGTGAACTTCGAAAATTTCTTATCAATTAAAAACGATTGAAATTAGTATGCCCATTTCTGCATATTATACATACATTTTTATATCAATTTATATATGACGTAATATACATGTAGACATTTTTTTATTAAAAAAGATTTTTATTAAAAGTATTAGAAAGTTACAAAAAGCACATGTTCTACTTATAAAACAAAACATGAACATCGTTGATGATCATTAATTCGACAATACCGATTTCAGAATCTGACACTTTATAGAACAGCTGTATATACAATGTAGTCATTATTCAGTTATATTAATCTTTTAATATAATTATAACAATATAATTTATTATAAAACTCAAAACAGACGGAAAGTTACCAACTCTAATTTTAACCCCTAGATAAAATATGTGCAAAAGGGGGGCTATGCAAAATTACACCATTTCTAAAATACACAATTTGTAATCGTTTTATGGTCTAATATTGTAAATCAATCTGTTGCTTAGTTATACAAACTTCAATATAGGGTTGATTTAGTTAAATATATTCGTATCTTACGTTACATGTCCTTGTTTAAAAAAGATTTTTAGATAGCGCACGTATAACAATAGTTTTCCTTAGAGAGAATTTAAAAATATGGAAAGACTAGGCCAAATTAATTATATTTCTTTAACTCTACTGCTATTATTCTTCTACTATTAGCCGTTAATATAATGAAATTTGACGTATTATAGTTACGAAAAATAAAACAATTGAATTTATGATATACAACCAGGCAATATATGCTTAGTTACATCAAACTAACTTTGGTTTGAGTCAACATCAAATAACAAATGATATGTATATCAACTATAAATATTTGTTGAAAGATAAGAACTTAAACCGCTGTTAAGTTTTATGTCAATTGGTAGGAGTTTGACGTAATAGGCGCTTTGTATATAGGTTATACAAAGAGCGTATTGTATATATATGGGCTTAACACAACATTTTATTTAGTTTTAGTTAATATTATAACACGTGTCCATATGCATGTGATAACCAATAATCTGAATCTGATAATCGGTGTAATTGTCTAAATGACGAAAAGTTATAATAAAAATAACTATACTAATCACTAAAAATAATACTAATTCGTTCAATAAACAGAAATATTAAATAAAAAAACGAGCTTTCAAAGTTATCAAAACTTCGTGAACTTTAAGTACGCGGAAGAATGCAGTATATTTAAACAAATGTAGAGATAAGAACAAACAGTACTATGAAATATACAACACAGAAAAGTGGCAGTATAAAAAACCTTGTAATGACTTTTATGATAACAGGATAGGAATCCTCACTTCAGATTCATACTAAATTATTGTTATTTAAAGTGAAAGCAGATTCAATCATTCTACAAAATTTAACATTCATAATTAGAAAATCTGTAAATGATGGAAGCATAATTAAAATTTTGATTATATTTTCTGTGCTATACTATGATATTTAGTATTGTTTATAAGTATAATAAGTATAATCTTTTAAGGCAAGCATAAATAATATGTTTGATATATTGCGATTATCTCATACCATTAAGTTGTATTAATTAATACCTATAACTATATTGTACACCAAACACATATGTTGTCTTAGTTAATACCTGTAATTATAGTGTACACCAAACACATATGTTGTATTAGTTAATACCTATAACTATATTGTACACCAAACACATATGGTGTCCTAGATAATACCTGTAACTATATTGTACACCAAACACATATGTTGTATTAGTTAATACCTGTAACTGTACACCAAACACATATGTTGTCTTAGTTAATACATGTAAATATAGTGTACACCAAACACATGTGTTTAATTAGTTAATACATGTAACTATATTGTACACCAAACACATATGTTGTCTTAGTTAATACCTGTAACTATAGTGTACACCAATCACATATGTTGTATTAGTTAATACCTATAACTATATTGTACACCAAACACATGTGTTTAATTAGTTAATACCTGTAACTATATTGTACACCAAACACATATGTTGTATTAGTTAATACCTTTAACTATAGTGTACACCAAACACATGTGTTTAATTAGTTAATACCTGTAACTATATTGTACACCAAACACATATGTTGTATTAGTT
>JAUZND010011798.1:0-28676 GCA_034780555.1 Coelogynopora nodosa | reverse complement strand
CCCCCCCCCCCCCCCCCCCCTCCACGTACGAAGGGTTAAAGTGATTTAGTAAATATATATTTTAAACATTAATGTATCCTCAATTTCAATCGTTTATTTGTTATGTTATTTCTTTACATACTTTTCCACCTTAAATCTTTTTTTGTGAATCAAAAATAATTAACTCTATTAGTTTTAATCTAAAAATTATTTTTTTATTACAAGAATTGCTAAAAAAATGTGTGATATAAATAACATCTTTAATTCTTTTAAATAATTTACTTTTTTCTTTATGTAGGTACCTTAATTTTCATGAATGCCTGAATGAATGGGTTTTTTTCAATTCTCAATTTTTTAATTTTCTACATATTTAAAAAATTCAAGAAATTTTAATATTGTACTATAATCACTCATATTTTCCCAAATAATGCATTTTTCTCTTTGTGATTCTTTGTTGGCAAATATCAAGACTCTTATAAGAAGAAAAAAGTACAATATCATACTTATGTAGAATGTTTAGTGTTCTCTATACTATTTCAAACTATCTATTAATTATTTTTGGATCATAATAAATACAACCACATATGCCATCCCATTCACATTGGATGAAACTTCCCCAAGCTATAATTTTGTATATATCGGTCATAATTATAATAAGTTCTTTTGCTATATACTTATTATAGGCTTAAGTGTATTATTTGTTAGAAACTACAATATAGAATGACACTCTTCTGATCATGTATACATACTCCCGTCATATAATAACATATTTAACTATAACTGCAGGTCGCATCGGTACACCGCACTTCATGGCCCCTGAGGTAGTGAGAAGAGAGTCTTATGGGAAACCTGTCGATGCTTGGGGCTGTGGAGTGCTTCTCTTCGTCCTACTCAGCGGGTCTCTGCCGTTCTATGGAACCAGGGAGACTCTCTTCTCACAGATTGTTATGGGGCGCTATCACGTAGGTTTCGTTGGTTTAATATAATATAACTGTTGTCATGTGATTAATTAATGTCCAACATCTAGATTGACACCCTGATAATTATACAAATCTAATTCTTTTGATGGCTTGTCGAGACGTTTAAATTGTGTTATATGCTTTAATATGAAACTAATTGGTTAAATTGCAGTGCTTAAGGAATTCATGAAAACAAAATGTGGATTGTTTTGAAAATATTAATTATGACTTTAATTTTTTTAATATACTTTGTCATATTTATTGTATACGTATATAGTTTAACTCTGATTAATAACTCGGCTTATCTGTGTCAGTTTAGTTAAAATAATATTTTTGTTGAAATTTAGTTTATTAATTATTAATATATTAATAATAATACTTAATTTTAAAACATGCAGTTGTAGTGCATTATTTTCATGCTTTTTTAACATTACATTTATTTTGCTGAACAGGTTTTGATAAATTGGTTTGGTCGCACGTAACTTTCACTGGAAAACTATTTAATTGTATTCGAGAAACTAAATTCTTCTATGAAACAAGTTAACATTATTTGTAGCTCTGTTTATAAATAGATGCTGGGAGTGTTGACATCCTAAGGGCTTTCATTTGCTGCAGGAAGGCCATACATCTATAGTACACTGGACTAATTGATTCAATTATCAACCTATTCAATCCACTAATAGAGACGCATGCAACACTGACCACACTGTGCTGCATTTATATAGACTTGTCACTGTTTCAGTCGAGCAAGCTTTTCTGTGCTTATATTATACTGTCCCGACATATTTTTAAACTGCAAAATGCCACTCCGCAGACAATGATTATAATAATTAAGGTACACTATACTTAAATTCTATAAGACAAGCCTGCAAATCAGCTATATTAGCCATTGATGTGGTATATATTGTGAGTAAATAAATGTTTCTTTTTCAATTGTTAGTTTTTTATGTAGCATGCTTTTCGGATATATTCAAACTTAACTTTATTGAAGCAAATTGATTGTTTTGTATTATTGTACTTTGAGATCAGCACACCCAAGCATTTCTTTGCTTTAAATGGCAACTTGTCTCTGTTTTTCCAAATGCAATGCTTGTTGAAATTAATTGTTTTGATGGGAAACATAGGCCTATCATAAAGTGCTCAAGTTTGCATGTCCCATTCGATTATATATAAAGTGTTGTGAATATTTTGAACGTGACTTTTGCTTTAATTTTTTAACTTTTTATTTTACAGAATCCGTTTATGATTTCTTTTTATTTATACAATTTACAGTTTTATTGAAATTTATATATTTTTTAAAGAAGTATATATTACAGACGTTTAGTTTACAAAATATATAAAATGTTGATAATGAAATAGTTAAGTGTACAAAGAGGGAAGATAAAAAATTGTTTAAGTGGACGATTAGGACCATGGAATAAAGTTTTACAAAAATATAACGATTATATTTATTCTAGTAGTGGATATATTGGAAGTTCAGCAAGATGAGGAGCTCTAGATGAAATTAGTTTTGGTTAAAAACATTAATTTTATTGTAAAAACATACAAATAAAATAAGGTAATATGTAACCGTTATTTTGTACCATATAATATTTTGATAATTTCTTATTATATACTATTATATTACACTGATAATAATATATGATTTATCTATTATGTATTGCTTATTTTTTATTCTATATTAATATAATATTCTATTAAAACTCAATAAAAACACGCATTAGGCGCATATCTTTACTATAGCACTGTACACACCCAAACCTTGTCGGTTTTCTATTAAAAGAAAGTTACAATTTGATTATTATTCCGACATTTATATTTTATTAAATAATCTGACTTATCTTGGTTGGGTTGAAAATTAACCCATGTAATACAAGGTGTGTATAGTGTCTTAAAACTGCACATGATATTCCAATTCCTACTTTCTTCGACCTGAAAAGTGCATTAGTGAATGACTTTTATAGTACCCCCATCTTATTAATATATACCCTCTAACATATGGCGGCTGTTAGTGGTATTTGTATGCATTACTTTTTGTTTAATGTGTTATGCTTCTGGTCAGTGCGTGCTCTTTTGTTCAGCATTTGTATGAAATAACATTTTATGAAAAAATATACCGCTGGAAATTTAGACTAGAGCATACTTTCATGGAACTTTTTAGAAATAAAATTTTACAAATGAGGTGCTAGTAAATATTGCCTGAATGTGTATCATTTAATTTATTGCACTTCTTATTTTCATTCGAAGAAATTATTAGCCTTCATTTTATGATATTTATATCTATTTTAATTTTGTTTGCGTATCTTGAAACTTATTTTTTCATATTTAGTACCATTAATTACATTTTTTTAAATATGTTACCAATTTTGATAAAAGTGTTTAACTGTCCTAAATTTGTATTAATTTATTCCGTTAAATTTATATGATAACTTCTAATATACTAATTTAGATTAACATATAGGAAAAAATTCTACAATTATTTATTTTGAAATAATTTATGTACCATTTTATCCTGAGAATGTTTATTTACTTATTTTATTCGTTTTAATTTTTTTAATTTTTTTCAGTTTAGTTTTGTTCAATAAAAACATATTTTTTAATACTTTTATATTATTTTTAATTACTTCTTAGGAAAGTTTTTTTCCAGAATATATCTTTATTGTATATTTCAATGTTTCTTTATAATTTTTATTAATTGTTATATTATACATTTCAATTGCATTATACACATAATATGTATATGACACTGAACATAATTTTAAATTGAAACCAATCTAATAAAAAAACGTACTCACCAAAAATGGTTTTGATATTTTAAACCACCTGACACTGGGTATCATCTCAATTTATGTATCTGATTATTTATTTTATAAATATCCTCTTTCTATATTAAACCAAATGTTTAACACAATTTCTGATTTATTTATTTATTATTATCACATCAGGTCTTCTTTTATTTATATTATGGTCAGTTTTTTTAGTGGAAAAATGACTTTCACAAGTCCAAAAAAATTATTGGTGTCTGTTATTCTTAAGTGGGGACAGGATTTATTTATCAAATTTATGTTTCTTAAACACCTAACCTTCCATATAAAACAACCACAACTATATTTATTAATACTACTTATCATATGATTTCTTATTTATCCAATCAAATCTTTAATTGATTTATATTAATTCATCTCCATCCAATATATATCTCTTTCCCTCCAGATGAAGCCGCAGGTGTGGAACATCATCTCGACGGAGGCCCGCGACCTAGTGGTTCGTCTTCTCGACCTGGACCCAGAGAAGCGGCTCACCGTTGACGAGGCGCTGCGCCACCCCTGGATAAGTCAGAAGGCACGCGCCCCTAAGACACACCTCCACGAGACCGTCGAGGAGATGAAGAAGTTCAATGCGCGCCGGAAACTCAAGGTTGGTCGTGTGTTGTGTTGGAGGTGATGGTTTTGTTGTAGTAAATGTTATGCAGTGACATCATGAATAGTGAAGGACAGTGTTCAAACTACACTCTTCATTATCACTACAAATAGAAACAAAATGTTATAATAGTATCAAGTTGAAGTAGATTTAAAGGAATACCAAAATTAGAACGGTCATGCCATAGAAGGTTGTTTAATTATTAAACCACAAATTAATAATCTATAATTAAAAAAGTGGGAGAGGACAAAAACATGTTGTGGGACTTTGCACCAAACCTGCCCAAGGAAGGGGAGGAGGTTATCCTCTTCCCTCTTCCCTGGCGATCATTCATTGGGAAACACCGAACAAGCAAATCACACAAAAATATGATGAACTGTGTATGCTTTTTTATTAGAAAAACCATAATATGAAAATTTAAAAACATTTCCTATATTATGTCAAATTAGCTGGCGCATCCTTTATATATTATATTTATTTTAATTATGGCCATTCTCTACATTCTGTTGTGCTTATTTATGTATACATATTGCGTCCGTATTATATTATTCATACCACCTAAGTCATACATCTTTATAATAGGCCTATACATTTCACACAAATTTAATTATTAAGTCGTTAATTTTGTGGTTGTTATCCTTTGACATACAATGTAATTCTATTAAACATTGTTCATAATATAACAGTCATAAAATTTAAACATGAAAGCCTGTGTCGCAGTTTTTTTCAATTTTAACTGGTTCGTGCCTCTTTATCCGGTATGCCTATGATAAAAGAATGAGTAAATAGACCTTTCCCTGTAAAACTTCCGATACAAATATAATAGAATTATTCTTAATTTTGTCCTGTTTTTGTATATTCTTATCTTTTAGTTTAATTTTTCAACAAAATATTTTCGTTGTTTTCTATTTGGCGCTAGTTAAGTTACATTAAATATCAATTCATTAATATTAATTTTATCTTTATTGTATTATTATTAATTTTAGTAATCTAATGGTTGATTTATTTATACATTAATAAATTTTATTAACCGTTGTATTGAAGCCTACTACTAGTTAGTAATAAGTGAAATAAATAGCTTTATTATATATAATCTTTTTATATCGAACACTAAACTATCATTATTATCGGAAACGTAACGTTGTAGATTTAGACATGTATCATTTTCACATTCAATAATAAATAATGATATAATTTACTCAGAAATGTAATTGCACTCCTAATTTTTTTTGACGTGTCGTATTTTTATTATGTTAGACCTCTGCTGTGTAGCGTTAATTTAATAAAATAACATATAAAACAACATTTTCTAAAGTCATTATCAGTCATAATATTTATTCGTGGTTACTATTAATTGTCGAAAGTTTTCGATTAAAACGATAACTAATTATTATTAATAATAATGTTGTTCACAGTACACTCTGATAGAGGTTTTGATATTCTATTTATTAACTGTTCCCCATTTTAAAGTATTTATTTATCGTAAATCATGTTATTTACTTTTCAGAATTTGTGATTCTAATTTTAAAAATGTGCTTTGTGAATTTATATGGTTTATACTGTTAGAATATTGGACGAAGACAACATACATGGAAGTAGTTTACATTCTAAATTGGAAGATTATAATATAATGCCAGTCTAACTATTTTATTTTATTATTGTTATTAAAAATAATTTTGTTTACTTTTATTTTTTATTAGAAAAGTAAATTAATTTGAATACCACGCTTCGAATATATATATATATATAAATCAAGTTTATACTTTTAGTTAGGTTCAATAAATTTGGATTTTGTGTAAAATCTGTGATGAATGGTTTTGGAATTTTGTATTGAACCACTCTTCTATTAGCGTTTACTAATTTTTTTATAACCTCAATCACATTCCTAGTAAATACAGAATGTTTTTATATTTTATTTACTCTGTTAAAAAATATTTAACCATACAATATTTAACATTAATTATTTATTTTATATCATAATATAATACAAGAAAATAAGATTGTGAAATTATCCACGTAACGAGGGATTAGACTTGATTAAAATGAAATAGACGAAAAAGGTGGATTTTAAAAGTTGATGTACAATGATTAATTATTATCTATTAACAGTCTAAAATATTTAACATAAATAGTACAACATTCACGAAAACACATGAAAATATTGAAAGTTAATGTTTGTGAAAATTCTACGTACCCCATCAAATATTAGTGTTTAATTGTTAATTAAAAATTGCAACCTATTTCTATTATGATTTCAACTTTTAAAAACAATTTGATATTTATTTCTGCAATAACTTTTACAAAACGTCTGCAGAGAAATACTGTTTACCGTTCTCATCTACAAACATGTAATATTCCCTATATTTGTAATGTAGAAAATATTTGATGTTATAATTGCTTACAGTACTAATAATATTACTGTAACAATATTAATCCTTATTGTTATTTTTTGAACATTTTCTAATTTCAATAAAATAGGATTTAATTACTTACTTCTACGGTATATATCACAATTCACCGTAAAGTGTTTTTCAGTCATGATGCATGTTTTAGATAACTTTTCTAAGTATATAAGATTGGCTAAATTTGTTCTCCTCTGTTCTCCACGTTTTGTCAACAACCTCTCTAAGTTTCTCTCTGCTTTAGTTTAAATAGGGCCTTTGACTAGGATTCTCAATCTCCCTCCAGCATTCCTCGATTTGAGTTAGACGGGAAATCATCAGTCTCTAATTATTATTAGTGTCAGCAGTTTCCAATACTTCTCCAGTGGTCATTCCCTCTTCTGTAATTAGATTTATTCTGCATCGGTCATCCTGGCCTAAGCAGCGTCTGCAGTTGTTCACTATATATACAATATATACATACTTTTATACTATTTTTGCATTTATTTCACTCTTCTTAACGCTGCAACTTTTCTGTCGTACATTGCCTACTTACTAGTCCGGATAAGAAACAGAAAAATAAGACAGATTCTTGTCATTTATATTATATAACTCATTTTTTAGGTTTTTATATATAATTCATGCATACTATGCTGGTTCTGAATCCGATAGATGCAACACTGATACATGTTGAACATTTTCCACAGAATTATTTTTTGGTGGATTTCAATATACTGCGACTATATACTATTTTAACTCTTTTAGGTTTTATTTTTGTATTAATTATGCTACAATAGTTTCAGTTTTGTTATTATAATATAATTTAGTTTTAATATTATCGATGATTTTATTTGGGAATACATGACATGTAATTGTATGTATTACAAATGACTTGTATACTGGTTTTCAAAACACAAGAGCTTTTTACTTATTAAATTATTTGTGTCTAGAAAACCCTGTTTTATGTTATGAAGATATATACTTTTAACCATATTATACGTTATTAATTAAATATGGCTGTATACGCCACTAAAATTAGTTTATACTGACAACATAATTCAAATTATATATTCTTGATCTCAAGATAAAATAAATTGTATTCATGTTTTATTTTGTTTAAGGTGACAGAAAATTTCATTATCTTTGCAATGGTTTTCTTAGTTTAGGATACATTGCTTTGACGCGTTACCATACTTTTGAAGTTATTGGCTTACAATGATAAATTTTGAAACCAAACGCAGTCTGTTCTGATCATACGAGCGTTTCTAGAGATGCGCGGTTTTTTTTATAAATTTTCCACAAATCTAAAAAACCTTTATTAAATATTTTAGTCGCATATGCAACCAAATCAAGATCTTCAGATAAAGTTTTTATGCTGACATACAGTGGTGTCTTTCTAATGTATTAGCTGGTGCATTAAATGATGCATTTACTGCCATTTATACTTTCTGTTTCATCAACATAAATCTTGAATTACAGTGAGATTTCCCAAAATATTAAATTATAACCAAATTACGTCACATTCTTTGGTTGTCGTGAAATATACCAATAATGACTATTTACTTAACGCTGTAGCTTCAGAGCACCCCTCTATTATGATAGACGAGGGATCACTCAATTATATTCTCAAAAATGGGTGGCTATATTAATACGCAATTTCGTTGAGGTAGAAATTTATTTAGAATTTCTGTTTAGACCTATAGTATACCAGCTCTTGTCGAAGCTTCATCAAAAACATTATTTTATGCTATTTTAGAGACAATTGCCTGTCAGAGACATTTCCTTGAGAAATTGCGTAGGTGTCATGTATTACAGCACTAACATCATGTGTGTTAGAAAAGGATAAAGCATAGAAAATGAAAATATTATAATATAGACGGATGTCAAATACACCATGTCCACATTTCAGTCTAAAAAAATCGAATTGCGCAATGCAAAAGCTGCAAGCGCACTTAAGGCAAATTACAAAATCTCTCGATGTAAAACAACTAATTGAAAGTCGATGGCTTCAAATTTGAGATCTGATAGAACGATTTTTATAATTGTTTGAAGCATTTTGCGAACCTGCTTCACCGATCTTCCACTGAAAGAACAGAATATGGGAGTTTAAAGAAATAGATGATTTAACTGTAGATTGCGCGGATTCCATGACTCAATTTTGTGGCGTTCGACCTAATGCTACTAAAGCAATTTAAAACTTTTTCAAACATCGCAACTCATCATTCATATGCTTTGGCCATATGATTTCCATAATTTGCGGTATATGTTACATAAATATAATACACTTATTTATAGAGAATATCTGTACAGGAGAGTACATTCAAAGTATAGAGAAATAATGTGGTTTTTAGGAGGGGCAAATTCTTTTCTACAACTTCAAAATTCAAAATGCAAAAAGCATCTTAGAAAAAATACCATTGGCAGCAAAAACTTTGATATTGTTTGGTGAAGCATAGCAATACCTTGAGAGCGAAGTCTTGCAAAGGCAGCAGAAGATGGCGATGGTTTGATTAGATCAGAGACTAGAAGTATTTGCGAACATGTAAAAGCATTTATGCACGAGACAACAGTGTTTACACTTGCTGCGATTTTCAATAGACAACTAGTCCTGATTTTAGAAGATGTCCTGGGCATCCTGGTAATGTAGTCAAATGTTCTTGTATTTGGAATTATGTGTAAAACTGTTGTGCTTTACTCAATATTTATCTTCTCACTAATTGTTATGTTTTATACATTTCTATTGTGAAAGTGAAAGACGGAATTTTTAGCTCATTTTTTGTTTTCTCATATATTGGTGCACACGAAGAAGAAAATGTGCATATAATTATAATTGTGTGCCTTTATTAGTAAAATGTATTGCCTACAACAATCAAATTTTTTATATACTGAAATCTCCCAATTTTCAGCATCGGGAGGTTGGCAGGTCTTAATTAAATATTTTAAAAAATTAATTAAATTTTATTTTTTAAACTTTTATTTCATCACCAATAGTATGTTGCCTCAAAAATGGATACATAGCCAAAATTATTCAATTTAGTGTTTATTATTTTACCATCAAATAATTTTACTGATATTTCATTTTTTGCTTTAAACATATGAAAATTATCCTACAGAAATCGTATTAATTTTTACAAAGTATTCTACTAAACTGATTTAAAAAGAATATTTTAACTTTTCAAAAATAAGTCTTGCCTGAACTATATTCAGCTGCTTTACAATTCACTCTTGTTAGAATCGCTGAATTTAATTATTTATATTATGTTGCATAATATACTTTATTTTGTTTTCGTTTCCTTTATTCGGTTCCTTATTTTATTCAAAGACAAAAAGTTTACAAATTTTTCTAATCGGTTTGGGAAGAAGACATAGAATAATAATAATTAATTTATATTGAAACAAATAGAACAAGCATACACAGGAAGTGACATCGGTTGTTAAAATAGTAAGATATTATTATGTAGAAAGTGTGTATTCCTTTCTATATGCTATTATATTAATCTGACATTCACCATTTACAACACGCAGAATGATGCAAGTTTTTATTAAAGATTTTTATTTGGTAATTAAGCGATGTGCTTTTTATTTAGTCTTCTATCTAGACGCTTGCGTTCTGATCGAGGTGTATGTAATTGAACTTTTATCTGAACTACTAAATATGTCTACGCAATGAAAGTATTGAATCCACGGAAAATGAAATGAGTGAGTTTGCGAATTCAATTTCTAACTTAAACAGGTATACATACTTTCTATATAATAATATCTTGCTATTTTTAACAACTGATGTCACTTGCTGTGTACGCTTGTTCTATTTGTTTTAAATGGATTCTTGATTACTCAGTTTACTGTGTTCTAATAGGAAAAAATAAACCAGTTTTTATTCAATTTTATATGCTCTTACAAATTAAGAAAACACTTACAAAGGCAGGCAAGAAAGCAGCAGCAAATGAAGACTTTTTCGAGAGTAACTGAACAAAAATCTTCAGTTGTAGCGCTTTATTATAGGATAATACTCATGCCTTGGGCAGCTTCCTATGCTTTGATGATTTCACTTTATAGATACACGCCAACTAGTTCCCAGAAAGCAGACCACTTCCTCCCAGATCTACGCGATGTTCGATGTCAACACTGACCAGTAAGCAACTTGTCAGGCTTTTCTCCCTGTCTCCCCTAGCGGGATGTCTGACTCGACGCATCTACTTTTGTCTTTACTAACATCTCTAGACCGTATTCCTTCCTATAGTTTTCACTCTTGCCTGAATTCTGGCGCTTCCCTCTCGTTTATGTGGATTGTTTCTCTTGGTTCAGCCATTCCATCTTCACAAGCACTGCAATAGTGTATATCTTCCTTGTTAAAGAATAAGAACGAATGAGCTGTGTGGATTTGTGAATTGCTAGTTTTGGGTCACCAGTAACAAGTTTCTAGAGCGTCTATACTCCTACAATTTGTTTGTTTTAGTGAGTTGATTAACCAACAAATAATTGGATTCAGTATTAATATGGATTATATATTTAAAACTCGCCAATTACCTGTATACCTATCATTCTTTATATTACAAGCCTGAAAACATTTGACAACTCCCCTTCACCTTATTTCCCTATCGTGTGTATCAGGGCGCAGTATTGGCTGCAGTTTCGAGCGCCAAATGGTCGGTCTTCTCAAGTGATCCGGCCATTGCAATCGCCGATCCCTCGCAGTCGGGAGATATGATGGATGTGGATGACGATGAAATTACCTCTTCTGGTAAGTAATACTTCTACTGTGTTATATCATTATTAACCTACATTGTCATGTTTCTAATAATGTTGAATTTTAATCCTCAAGCATATAAGTTCGAGGTGATTGATATATAATTATGTTTAGAATACGAGCGTTTATTTTACATAAACACTATATTATGTAAAAAAAAAATCCATCAGATGAATTATTTTTAAATCAACGGAAGAAACAAAACAGCTTTATTTGGTCTAAAAATGTAAACATTTAAAAAGTCAATTATATTTCATCGATTATTTTGTTAAAAATTACCTACTCAAAGTCGTCAATTTCGAATAAGATAAGGTACATTGTAAAGTGCATTTTGTCGAATTTAAAGCATCATTTTCAAAATTCGTTTTTCAGTTTTTAACAGTATTTTTAAGTGGAAATTCTTTTATGAAATATCATAAAAGTTTAAATATACATTAAATGGGCTGTGACATTTTTGTTGAATAATATTTTAAATTACATAATGTTACTACTCCTCTAGAATGTCATTTAGTTTATAATGAGATCACGCAATTTGGAATACTCTTCTGGATAGTATAATACGTTTATAATTTTATCCATGATCTAATTAATTTACTTACTTGTAATTTTTGAAGATTAATAATTAGCTACTCATTGTTGATTCAATCGACATGAATATATACTTATACTTAATCAATTTGCCTTGAAAGTCGAGTCGCAATAGTTGTTCACATTTTTATAATAATTAATGTTCTAAGTAAAACGAAGAATTTATACTTTTTGGAAACGAATATTATAATCTAGTACAAAAATTGTTGCAAAGCTCTTTTAAATAGTATTAATATTTTACATAGTTTGTCACATCTATAGCCTTATTTTCCCTAAGTTATACATGATATATTGTTATTATTAGTTATCTGTCATTATTATAAGAGACTATTATCATTTGTCTGTATTGAATGTTGATTTTACAGTAATTATTATAATGACTATGAATTCAACATGAATTACATAAGTATGTACAATAATTCCGTTTAATATTAATCATTTCATATTATAAATCAGTTTTATGGTTTATACTTGCCTCTATACTCACTCACATTCTTCAAACTACGGAAACAACTATACTTATACTATAATGGTCGATTTATCAAAATGTGAGTAAATATTTCTAACGATTTCTTTGCTATTTAACATACATAATATCTATAAAATATTGTAATTGAATAAGGATGATAAAATCGATTTGGGTGTTTGCTTTCAATATATCATATTTCAAAACCGAACAATTTATGATGAGTTTAAGTTTTATGCCGACTTCAGTTTGATTTCTGAAGACTTTGCTCTGAACGGGTAGTTATCTAACAGCAACTGTTACTTTATTATAGCTGCCAGTTATTTTGTCTTCAATGTTTGTTAGAAATATTAAATTATGAGCGTGAGGTTTACATTATTGATTAAATATGATGAAAAGAAGACCGGTATTTTAGTTATATTACACAAATTACTATTTAATATAATAATTGCCCCTTTATAGGGTATAGTGTTGTTAATTTTTTAACGTTAGTGTATAGTTATTATTAAAAAGATTATTAATTTAATCTGGATTAATATGGAAAGTTATTTGAATGTGGAAGGGATTTTATAAACTTTTTATAAACTTTATCAAGTGATTATAAACTTCTAAGAAAAAGGAGTGTGTCAATATGCCTTAATTTGAAACGTTTATTGGAGTACAGAAACTTTCTACTGCCTTCTCATTCTTTTTTCTCCAGATTATATTTAATATAATTATTATAAACGTTTTATTACTGTATATCTGTTTTAACGTAATGTTTGTCTTTACTTGAATTTATATAATCCAATATACCTATTTATATTATGATAACTTTTAGTTTCATTATTATCCTCGATTTCATTTAGTAATTTCAAATAATAATAAATGGATACATTCTATTCAAACCCTCAACATCACCACAAGACAAATAAAACTAGAAATAAAAAAGAAGAACCAAAAATTATATAAAAATAGCTTGATTTAGCATTAATAGCTATTAAAAAATTTTAATAAGTAAATATAATCATCTTAAAAACAATTCATCATTATAAAACCACGTATTATTATCACTTATCGTTTTAAAAAACAGTAATTTTTTTTTAAGTAATAATCTTTAAATTTAATATATGTTATGGTAGTATGTGTGAATTCGCTTGGATTTATTTATAATCTTGAACAAGCAGCGAGTAACTATTAAATATGATGTATCAAGAAATAGAGTCACAGCTTTCCTATGATTTCTGAAACCTAAATGAAAACTAAATGAAATTATTTTGTTCACCGATGAACAGGCGGGATTGGAATACTAATTTAATCCAATCAATTGATTCGTACCATCACACTCAATGTCCAAACATTCTTTAGACTTTCTTAACCCAACCAAATCGAGTAAAATACTCGCTCCAAAATTACTTAGTTTTGCTATTTTATTATTATATTCATTTGATACAAATAGCATACAAGTCCAGTTTCATTTATATGTAATGCGTACATACTTGCATTGTCGCTGCTTATAGTTTCGTTTATAAATATTATAGAATGTCATCGTAGCCCTACATAAATGTTACAAATAGTGGAACAATTAGATGTCTAATGCATTATCACGTCATGATGAATAGAATAGATTTCTATTACAAGGAGTTTGACAGATTTGCATGGTGTCAAATCTGAGACTTCTTGTAATCCAATCAGCCGTCTATCTATCTGCTTGGCAATAATATACCCATCTAGCTAATATAATCTATTAAGCATTTCGGTTTAATCAAGTGTAATAACTAATTTTACTAATTTAACTAGGTCATGTCGATTTAGTCCATTCGTTTTTTCCCTCAATCGTTTCACTGTGTTAATTACACTCTGATAATACTAATTCATACAATATAATATAACCGATATAACACAATATTAATATTTTTCTGTGAATTAACTTATGCGGATAAAAATTAAAACTGTCTTAACAACTATTACCTCATTGGAAGTTTTTATAACTTTCTAATGCAACTTGGTTAAACTGAACATCTAATTGGATTGTTGTTTTACTTAATTGATCGAATAAGCAATCGTATAAACAGAATTCGATTTAATTACTAATTAAAACGATTTGTGGTGAAGATTTTATACGTTCTTAATATTCCTATATTGGTGAAATTCAAGAAACCCGATTCCCGTGTTATGCAATAGAGATGATTATTTTTTAATTTTTTTTAATGCTCTTATGGCAGTATTTAGTGACTTAATTATATTTTCGATAAATATATATACAATATATATTGTTCTGTTTTCAGTTTTATTTTATTAAATTTTATCTTACTTATTTCAAACCGAGTATTTTTAAATAATACAAGGAATATACTAAACATATCGGGACTTTGTTTTTAAATTATACTCATTATATGGCTTTATTCAAAATCTATAAATGTATATGAGTAGGCTAGGCCAATTGTTTAAAATATAATTTACCATCAAGGTAACACAACAGCTGCCAAATTTAGAATTTCATTGTTTCTCTTGAGAATTTGTCTAGCTAAATGTCCCAAACTTAATCATTATTATTATGATTATTGGTGATTTATTGTTAATTTTTGTGACAGTATTCCCACTAAATAACCTCAATATTTAGTTGTTAAAGATACAGCAAAGTTGGTTAATTATCTGATCAGTTTTTGAGAAGATTTTTCTATCACTGTATCAAAGTGCCACGTAGTTAAATCGCGTGCATTAAACTGTTCAGTTTTTCTCTTCAAATATTGTTGTTAACTGTTTGAAATAAAAGCGGGTTTTGCTTAGCGGTCGATCTTGACTTACTATAAATCAAAAAATGTTTCTTTGATCCCTTCATAATGAATAATATAAAAGTAAAACCTGCTGTGCATGCAGTTGTGTTGCGTTTATTGAATATCATTTTATTAAAATTTCTATCACGAAAAGTCATGAAAATTTGACAGATCGGAGATTGATTTTGTCGGCTATACTAAAATAATTCTTGAGATATATAGGGATAATCAATTTTCTACATCGCTGGAAGAAAATAATACGTTTCTTTGATTATTAATTAAAATTTCAGGCAGTTATTTACATTATTAATTTAGATTTTTATAATATCGATTTATTTAATATATTAGTTTGAATTTGTTATCGAAATAAAATCTATTAACGGTATAGTATAATATCTAAAACACTATTGATCACATTGACAGTAAAACACAATCTATAGACAGGTAAAAATATTACATATTATATTGCCTCTGGATGAAAACTGTAAAACAATAATCACCTTTTTCTTTTAGATGTAATTAAAAAAATAGTCAACTTGTTTGCTGGAAATTTTAAAATTGCTACGTTTGTGTTTAATATTGGAAAATACAGCTGTGATGACGTCATTATTAAACAAACTTTTATTGTTGCTTTTTATGAATATTTAGAACACGTCATCGATAACTCGAACTTATTAACACTATACTATAGCGACTATCACAACTATCACGTCATCAATGTTTAAAAAATTCTTTTTTGTATAATTAATACACTTTTACTTATTATGTTTCTTAAAAATATATTAGATAGAAATAAAATAGCTTTGTATGTATTTACTTATATAATAAAATTTAATTAGTTATTTAATTAATGTTAACGGATTAATTAAAAAATTCGAACACATATGGTAATGCTATTTAGCATATGGGATTGTGTCAAACACACTTACCTTATGTAGCCCATTTTTAAAATTTCGTCTAAATCGGTTAGAGCTTTTTGAGCTACACGTAGAATTAAAGGAAATAAGTGTATCTTTTTATTCCCCTCCCCACTTTCGGTTTACTGTTAAATGGGTAAATCACCAATTTACCTCATATAGATAGTAAACCTAATTTTAATTTAATTTTTTTTTATATATAAATCTTTCATAAATAATTAACGACCAAATGAGTTAAAGTCTTTTACTAATTAACTGCAATCTTTTTTTAATATTTATCTTAGAAAAACATTAATATTTTAATAAAATTCTTAACAAAACTTATAATAATTCATTCTGTTTTGATATAATATGATATAATTGAATATATTATCATCAATAGTCATTTTTAATCATAATATAAGTCAGTTTCGTAACTTTATGGCCCTGAATTAATTGTAATGTTAGTTCTAATTAGCTGAAGAGACAACAGCGTTCATTTAACTGACATTACAGCACCTTAGAGATTTAGTAACTTAATTCGTTTTTAGTTGCTTCTTGTTTTTGATTGAAGTACCTAATTAACAATTTATTGGATACACTTAATACATCGTATCGCCTGGGGAGAGGCCTATAACTTGTGTTTCATAATAACCTCAAAACCCTGATTCAACTAGTATTTCCTAAGAAATTGGACTTTTATAAGTATATTATATATAATATATTCAATAAGAAACAACCTGTTTTACTGGTGAATCTTGAGAACTGCAACGATCATTCACTCTCGTTTTCTCTTTTTCTCCCCCTCCCCCTGTAGCTGTGAGTGCGGTCCTTGACAGTCTTGAAGAGATGCAGTGTCTCACCGAATGCACAGAGCAAGATGTCGACTTTCTTCACACTGTATTTCAGGACCAACAGTTGCATTCGCTCCTCGAGGTGAGTATCCTACATACCGGCGTCTTCCCCTCACTTTACATCATACTCCACAATGTCAACTGACTGATGTATATATAATGATAACGTCGAATATGGATTGTAGAGACAGAATTTGAACACGCGCTTTTTCTTATATGGACATGCGTCTTCTGTCTCGTTTATAATGCTTTTTCTTCGTTCAGGTTTTCCCAATAGACAAATATTTAGAAATGAAGTTCGAAGATCATCAAATGCTTGTTTTAAAGGTTTCTTTTTTTGCCACTAGTAATAATTAGAGTAAAAAGGAAATCATCATTTCATATGATAATAGTGAAATAAAATTTAATGATAAAATCCTGAGAGATGCTAATAACATTTTAATTATTAATTAATAGATTCCAATTCAATTAGCGGCTTTCAGACTTAAATATGTTTTACTATAATTAAGTGTAATTCGATTAACTAAAATTTTGTAGATTTTTTAACGAACAACAGCGTAAACTATAAAACAAAAAAATATTTATAATATTGTAATAGTATACTATAATAGCAAAAAAGTGTAACTGCATTTTAGATATTTTACTTAGTGAAAGTTTACAAATAATTTCAGAATGTCAAACCATATTCTATATTTTAAAAAGTATTGTATTTTGGTTATATACATAATAAATTTATAATAATTTAAATGTTACAATATATAAATAATACAAAATTATTGCCGATGTTTAATTATCAAAATGTAGTTAGGCGTCTTTGCCATTTTGGTGAAGAAGCGTAATTTTTTGCCCGAATTATCGCACCGTTAAATATTATTATTCCTAATTTTTTGTTTTTCATTATTTTTGCTTATGATTTGTTCAATACAAAATATGCTTTTAAATTTTAACAGTTTCATGACAGCCACCAACATCTGTTCCCTTTGGTATCTCCTTTTAACCGACTATAGTGAGCTTTCGTACATTTTAAATTAACCTACCAGTTTCCCGGAATCACTCTCAGTCACAGGGGACATACATAATATTATACCGATTCACTGTCTAACTTGTCCTTAAAATTCGTTGAAACTTGCTAAAAAAAAAAACTGCTACTAATTGAACAAATATTTTAAAATCTAACAAACCACACTGCAGAATCGAGCATAGTCTCAAATATTTCCTCTTTATATTATTCCTGACCGAAACGAACTCTAATAATATATATGTCTTACTTGACAAGTCTATTAGTTGCGTTAATAGTATGTTTAATTTTATTCATTTTCTTTATGGTAAAAAATTGAAGAAAAAATTCTAAAAGCTTTTTTTAAATTGAATTAAAGACTTATTAATATAATATATTATTTTTATGTGCCGAATCACAAATGAGATATATGATATAGCCATACTTGTATTTCCAATAAATTTTAATTTCTATCTAACGACAATAGTTGGCGCATTATAATTGTAAGGCAATTAAAAAGTCATATGCAATTCAAACTGGATACTTAGAAAGTAAGTTAAGAGGCACGCACCATTTGAAAAAGGCTATGCTCATTTTTATTATGTCTACTTGTAACATTCAATATTATAATAAACTAATTTTTCAATTAAGGTTTGTTTTATAATTGTTGTGTTTTGTATATAAGCAATTGCTTCCAATGTATCTCATATATTATAAGTGCTCATTTCTGGTCTTTTACCTATTAATCATGTATATTAATCATTCTGGTGTTAGTAGTATAGGAAGAATCGATTCTGGATCACCACCTGACATTTGACCTCCCCTACCTCCCCACCCTTAAAAAATGTTGATTAGTGTTTAATTACATTATAGTCTTATTATTTAATTATATATATTGTTTTTAGACCATTTTTAAAAATTTTGAACACTAGCCCCCCCCCTTCCCCATATCTACCAATCATTTTTAAAAATATAAATTTCAGACTCTACGTCAAAATCTTCTCTTTTTTTACGATCGGGATCATTATGCATCATAAATGCCCTAAAATATGTCATTGATTATATATTTTTAGGGTAGTAATCTATGGCAACCAAAGTTGGCATGATGACTTACAAATATTTGGAAGTAATATATAACTCTAACATATTTAATTAGTGTCTCATTACATTATAATATTATAATTTGATTATAGATATTGTATTTATACTTCTTTTTTTAATGTACGGAAAATGACGTCACTATTTACCATTGTGATGTATTATGGCAATATATTGCATGATGCTTTCAATGAAGATTCTGACTAAGTCTTGTTCACTCAGCTTGATTTTGCTACCTATAGGTTGATCTCCCACACCTCAAGTATAAATAGAGAAGCATTTAAAGCTAAATTTCATTCTACTTCAACCTCTCGACACGAACGGTCATATTTGCAATCGCTCTTTCCGGACTTGGCATTTTATTTTATAACTACTCTTGAGATGCCCAAAATAGTGACGAGTAATGCGGATGTGACAAACAGTTTGAAACAAGACACACAACTACATATTGAAAGCGATGAACAGTGCTAAGCATTGAGGTAAGAGTTGCGTATTGACGATGGTGAAATGAATGATCTACTTAGACTGACTGATATGCAGATTGTTTACTAACACAACGGATAGAAAGAGAAGAAAGAGATTTTTGACATATTGTTTGAAGGACTTGTTTATATTAACTGTTTAGGGCAGAACAGAAGCGTATTATCGAATCTTGAGCCATACTTGAAACATGCGGTACAATCAAATCATCCCAGCAAAGCATTATCACACCCCGAAGTGCCTGAGGGGCGAAAGACTAAATTAATTGAACATTTTGTTAATCTCACAATACAACAAGTGTAAGCATACGCGGATGTGCATATGTAGGTGTAATTATTACTGACATTTTATGCTTACTTTTCTACTCTGTCTACTGCTACATAATTTTTAAATAATCAATAATAAACGGCATTCTATCTCATTAATCATGTGTGCTTCAATTATTCAAATTAAGGGAATGTGTTTTATGAATTTATAATTAGATGAAAGTTCACTTATATGACCAATCGAAATTAATTAAGACAATATAGAATTAATCAGTCAGTGTAAGAGACCATCTACAATTAAAAAATAATATTTTATTAAAGAGAACAATAAATTATTTATGCAAAAGACATATTAATATATAACATTTAAAATATTATTCAAATTGCACGTTTTCTAAACATCAAAAATAAGATAAAATTGACCCTGAAATAGTTGAAACACAAAGTACAAGACAAAATTATGAATAATATTGCATATGAACTATGTTATAGACCATGAACCATGTTATAGACCATTGAAATTATTAGAAAACACATACACAACGATTATATTTCATGATAATTTAGTGAAAATTCACTTATGTGTCCAATCGGAATTAATCAAGACAATATAGAACAAAACAGACAGTGTAGAAGATCATCTAAAATTTAAAAAAAAATTATTTATGAAAATAATAATTTATTTATGAGAATATTAAATTATTTGTGCAAAACGACATATTACAATATAATTTTTTTAATATTATCCAAATTATGCGTTTTGTATAACCAAAAAGTATGACAAAAGGACATTCTAAACATCAAAACATAAAATAAAACATACCTACTATGTAAGAAAATATAACATATATTGTAAATGAAGCATGCTGTAGACCATCGAAATTTTTAGAAAACACACACATAATAATTACATTTCATGATAATTTTGTGAAAATTCACTTATATGACCAATCGTAATTAATTAAGACAATATGGAACGAAACAGGCTCTATATAAGAACATCTAGAAAATACAACTAGATAGTTGATAAACATAACTTATGTCTGTTAAAGTTTCAATCATGAAGAATAATTGCTATTCTTAAAGGCTATTGTTCTAATTCCTGCACACTTACTGTGTGTACAATACACAAAAGGTATGGCTTCAATCAAGGATTTATTGTTACTGTCGACTCTTCTACCATTTACGCAAAGGAGTTTTTACTATTACGGAAATATTCTTCAATAAATCGATTACCTACAAAACTGAAAAGACAATTTGAACTAATTCTGCACAGATACCGAACGAAATTCCCAAAGTTGCCTTACTGCATGGATATCAGTCAATACAAGATGTCCAACAAGAAATCAAACTCAAATCAATCAGGGACAGATAAGGAATCAATACTGTCCGTCGACGAGGAGGAAATATCAATAAAATTGATGGAGGGTATGGTGGACGACGAGGAGGAAGAGAAAGAGTCGACGCCTCTGACTACAATTCTGGAGGACATACAGAAAAACATACAGAATAAATTGACCCTGAAAGAGTTGAAACACAAAGTACAAGACAAGATTATTAATTATATTTAACTATTCAATTATATGAAAAATTAAGAGGCAATGGAACGAATTAAAGATGATGTCGAACATATTCAAAAATATACTCCTTTTGTTACCTATATTATAGATTTACGGGAGAGTATAAAACGATTTTGGTATATTTTTGACAGCAGAGTGCGTAATCCGTTGGACTCAAATAATATCTCACATGTTGATGATGATATTGACACATCTAATAATAAAATGCATTGATTATATTAAGGTACATATTTATCTCAAACTTTATATAATGAAGTACTACTGTGTAATTTTAATAAAACATTGGATTCATAAAAATAGTTCTTAATTGAGGTCCACTTAGTCGGAATTCTCATCGAAATAAAGCTGTAAGTAGCAAAATCAAGCTGAGTCAACTAGACTTAGTCATAATCCTCATTAATATCATCTTGCAATATATGGACATAATACATCACAATGGTAAAAGTTACGTAATTTATCGTAAAAACGTAAAAACAATATTTATAATTGAATAATAATATTTTAATGTAATTAGACACTAATTTAAATTTTTAGGGTTATATACTACTTACAAATATTTGTACGTAGTATAAAAATATTTAACTTATGTTTGTGAGTCATCTTTCCAACTTTGGTTACCATAGGTTACTACCCTAAAAAGATATACCCAATGAAATATTTTGGGGCACTTCTGATCCTTAATAATCCCGACCGTAAAAAAATTAATTAAGGGGAGAGGTGGTGGGTATAGCCAAAGATCATGTGTTATAACTTATGGTCAAGGGTCAAAAAGTGACCAAAATTTTGTTTTTGATGTAGAGTCCGAAGATCATCCCCCCCCCCCCCCACCTCTACCAGCCATTTTTAAAAATATGATTTTTATGATATATCAAAAACTTATTTTTTAATGAAAATGTTAAAGGGGGATCATAGGTCAAGTGGTGAGCCAGAATCGACTCTTTATATACTACTAATTTCAATAATCAAGAGTATCGACAAAGATTTGAAGCTTCTTTGAACGATATTTTCTTAATTACTACAACAAGTTTGTGCTAAACATCTATTCTAAAATAGATTCTCGCAGAAATTATTCATTAATTAAATGTTAAAGCAAGAAATCATTTCAAAAATTCAAATTAAATATCATCAGTTTTTCCTAATTAAACTATAATATTATTTCATCGATGATAACTTATAACTCTTCCTGATTATAGGTTAGTTTGAAGAAAAACAATCAATCAAACTAATCTGTTTTATATTATCGCAAAGTTCCAGTTACAATATAGTATCGGCGTACAAATTACAATTTCAAGCTCTCAACAGGTTGTTTTTATTAACTTTTTATGTCCTTTATGCCGATTATTGCACCCTGTTGGTCAGGTTAATAATATACGCATCTCAAAACAGTGAATAGTAATTAGCCCTTTGATCTCTGTCTCTCCTGTGAGAACCGTACTGATGCTATACGATCATTAAAACTCGGGAGAAACGTTCCTCGGGTTCCTTTGCAGAAACGTTTTATAACATTTCCTTTTAGGTTGTGTTTTGATGGTCAGAAATTTCTCGTGCCTAATATGGATTAAAATTGATTTTAAATAATCCACGCCGTAAGCAAGAAAGCAAAAAATAGCTATAAGCTTTAATGTCTATCATTATTTTTGGGTGATCGTAAAGAAGCCGGGTCGTAATATTAAATATTTTATGAAACTAAAACTCTATAATAAAAGATGATGAGGAATTTCTTGGGGAATTACAGAAAACACACGCGGGTCTATTTCGTAAAATTTTTATTACATATTTCTCAAATATTTGTTGTCGTATAAAATTCTATCTAAATTTGGTTTTATTTAAATAATGTTAAATTATTTTGAGCACGTTTGATTGGCATAATGGAACTGTAACATGCACTATAACGTAGGTAGAATTATACGTATTTTATATTATATAATTTTCAATTATTCTATAATACTAATGTGTAATTTAGAATATATAAAATAAAATTATTCTAAATAGATTTCAATAATTATTTAAAGTATTAAACAAAAATTTATCATTTCTGAACCACTTTTATTATACCTATACTATGCAATATACTATACTATATGCAATTTTTCTGTAGCAGTGCAATTATGACACGTGAACATATTAAAATAAATACATATAATTTTTTAATCTTAATTGAATCTTGTTAATTGAAAAATCTTAATACATGGATAGACTTCACTAAAATCAATTTTAGTTTTATATATTATATAATTATCTAAATATTTTTCAATTATCTATCTAGGATATATTATAAAATTATCTATCTATATATTATATCAAAGGTTTTATGTGGGAAAACAATCTTTAATCTATCCATATGTCTTCCTAATGAACATATTTCTCGTTTTCAGTCTCCCGATATAGACATTGATTGCATAACAGTAAACATTTAAACTGTTCGATTATTATTAATGTTATAATTAAATTAATATTATCATTTACTGTATGAGGTTTTCATAGAGTATCTTCCTTATACTGTACAACTATCGCATTGGTTAACGCATGGTTAACTTTTAACTATTATAAAGATTGTTCTCCGTATTATGACATTTTAATATGGATTTACTCTCGTCGATCAGGTAATTTTTTTGCTTCATTCCTAACCAACTTTGATCGCACTTTTCTCTCTCCCTCTCTCCATTTTGAGTAACCTAGATAATGAGAGAAGCTTCTGTCATGAATACTTATCGGGAATTGGTAGGACCTTGTAATAAGGAATCAATTCTTAATGCAAACTGACATCTTGCTAGCCAAAACCTGGCGATATAATTTTCCTCTATTAAATATTGGGAAGCCTCAGGTTTACCAGAGGGTGTTTCTCAGACAGAGTAAGTTAGTCACAGGAATGACGGTGTCAATATGTATACATGTAAGAAATAATAGTTAGGCTAGCGGGGACATCTTATTGTTTTCGCTGTTTAGTTTCAATTTTCAATAGTTTATTGTTATTCGGTTGACACAATTAATTCTGTATAAATATTATCATGGTTCGTTGTTTAAATGTTCATCTCTATCGGGTCGCAGTGTTTAAATAGTTGTCGACTTGTTCTCTAATAAATGATATTCCTATATTAGCATACTAAAGTAGTGACATCTAAGGTATTTTGTTATAAGTATACCTATAATTTTAAAATAAAATCGTATAAATTATGATTTTATACATTGTAGTTAGTTAGTTTAGTCCATTGATAAGAGATTACGTAATTGATAAGATAAGACATTGCTCTGGGTATCATTTAGACTTTAAATAAATTATTATGTAAAAAATTTAAGGACGATCTTAGCCTATTTTTTTAAACTGTTATTTTAATTATAATTTATCGATTTCATTCTCATATGATTATTAAGACAGGAAAATATTTATTCAAGTTGTAAAGTATGAAATCGTCGTTTTGCTTTTTATAAATTTATAGCTTCATTCTTTCTTAAACATACATTTCATATGTTTAGAACTGTTTTCCACTTTATTTTGAAATCTTGTAACATTACTAGTTTTGTTCTTACTTTTTTCTAAAGATTAAGAAAACAGAAACATAATAAAAACTGTTTGCGAAGAATCTGCGTTCGCTTTAATTTTGTATCATTATCCACTCTGTGAACAGATCGTGCGTATTTATTTTGATTCTAATGGCATCTAAGTTATAAACATTGAAATATTTCACTGTATTTTATTCATTCGCTAATTATGTATATAAATCTCTGTCACCTTCTCATTTTTACCCACCCAGCATTAATTAATCAATTTAATTAAGCATGCATAATTATCCCATGTAGCAGACATAATACATTTACTGTGTAAATATGGTAAAAGCTTTATTATTCGTAGACTAGCATATTTTAGTATCTGGTTTTTGTTCAAAAGAGCACTATAATGCCTCAATTATGATTATACCATATATACATAATTTAATCATTTATCAATTGCTAAAAGGTACAAGTAATGCAATAAGTATTCCATATAATTAATATGCGGTATAATTATACATAATATTATGTATATCCGTGTAATTACCGAAACATTAAAGTTAACTATATATAATATGTTATATTGATTATTTGCAATTATTCCGCCGTCTTGGTTTTCGCTTGAGTTCTGACCGATGCATTTTTCGTGTGGATAAGGAAGTGAGTAGCTACAGAAAAGAAAAACAGGGGAATGATGGATTCCGATAAGGATAATATTATATGCCTGCCGAGGGTGAGTGATTGAGCGAAAAGTTAAGGCATAAAAGGGGGATATTTTCTAGTTTTATTTTACAGATGAACACGTCAGAGATGTATTAATCTGGCGTACGCGTATCCCTATGCGTCTTCGCTTTGGTATATATTATAATATCGTTCCCAGTTGTTCACTCTGGCCATATATGTTTCACCTACCATGGAATGTGTAGACTGACTGTATATCCATCCAGTATTCACGCTGGAACATTATATAAGGTGTAACAAGTCTTATTATCATATTCATGGTTTTTAACTGTATGATTGAACGACTGTCACCATTCTCCTTGTTCTCAGTTGACCTATTCGATTTTTAAAAGTAATTTGGACAGTTCCTATAGTGGGATGTAAAGAATTGATATTCATCATTCGTGCGTGAGAGAATTTTTCAATGCAGTCTTCATATAGGGTATGTGTTTTTACAGTACATGTCAATTAAATTATTTATGTTTTAAATTATTTCACAGTTTTTCTACCGTTTTTGTTTTCTTCATTTAAATAATTTTTTTATCAATTGGGACCTTTATTGTGTTAATTACCGATGTTAAGTAGTTTACAAATACAGTTTTTTTTATTATTTAAATCTCTACTATAATCTTATAATTTCTTCCATTTTTTATTGTATTATTTACTATAAGAAATGACTAGTACTAAACCGTATTCCTAATTATCCATTCTAATATATTTCAAGTTAAAATGTTTTTGTACAGTTTTAACCATTGTTCATGCAAATATCATGCATAAATAATAATTAAAATCTAATTGCTAAAATGTGTCACCATTTTAAAAAAAACTGTTGTTTAACAGATCCGTGTAGAGGCTGAGATGAGATGGGGTCTATATTATATAGATTGAAAATTCCACATTTCTACAAAAATAATATATTTATGAAAAAACATAACGTTACTAGTTTAAGAGTTCTGACGCTGTTATAGAAATGTTCAGGAATGGCATTTCACATTTCCTTAAAAGTTGTGTAGCTTGAACTGATTTAGACTGAATAATTATCTGTTCTGTATTTTTTCTGTTGAACATTTTATCTATATTTTTAATAGTTTTCAAAATGTTATGTGAAATAAAATACTTTAAATAACAATAGTTATTTTAAATATTGCGTAATTCTCCTACAAAGTCATGAAATTTTGAATTTCTAAAGCGCAACAACACTGGGTACTGCAAATAAATATGTTATAATACATATTATTAAATATGTAATAAATCGTATGATAAATTAATTTTATTCTCAAAATTGGAACCCAATGATACATTTTTATTTAATACTATTATTTACAATAACGTTTCGGTTTCCAATATTACACGTTTGAAAGAAAACTCAATTTCATTCCTATATCATAAGTTCGTATTATATTCGTGTTATCACAAATTCATACAGTTTACATCCAGAATAATGGAATCATAAAGTGTGTTATTTAAAACTATTGGTCAATTCTAATTTATTTGTTTAAATGCTTTTTAAAAATTCCGAGATTATATCATTATGTTTTGTCACAGCAACTTTGTTTTATAAAAATAATATTCTCAGTCGATATTATGTGTGTGATTTTATCTTTAAGCAGAAATTATGTTCACTTATGCGATGATTCAACATCCCATATGACTACTTCATTTAACATATTTGTATAACGATGTTTTGGCAATTTACTCCTCTTTTGCTTGCTTTTATAGTCCTAAAATATTTCGACTTTTCCTAATTCAGTTTAGTTTATTTGTTTTTCTTGTCATTATTTAAATATTTTACATCACATATAAAATAGACGTATAACCAAACATACTACGATCTTGTTTTATTGCGTAATCGTTGTCAAATGTATGTTATCAAAAAGAAACTAATTAACTACAATCTCAATGTTGTACACCATAAAGTATTTAATTTTGTAACTACCGTTATACATTTAAAAATATTGATTTGGTAGGAAAATCTGTGTTGGTTAATTGCTATAGTAATTATTTTTTAACATTAAAATGTTTGTATAATTATCGAAGCGATGATTATACGATAGAGTATTGTCATGTTTATTAAAAGTCGACATTAGTATTTTGACGCCTTCTACAAAACTGTCAGCATTATTTTATCGGAAGTAAAGTTAAGAGCTATTATCTAGTCAAAAAAATAAATTCTACGTTATTGCTTTTTATCTTTTATTTTGTGAAGATCTTTTTGTTTTTGAATTCCAGCTATACGATCACATCAATAGCCTATCCGTGGGAGCCAACATTCGCCAACCCGACGACGCGACTCTCAGAAATAAAGAGGTGAGATTGAAAGCGGTCACTACCTGATACGTTACACGCACTCGTTAGTCTAGACGTTTCGAAAAGATCATTTTAGACCTATAAAAAACTTATTTTAATTCGGTGTTTCTTGGGTAACATTTACGGTATACTTACTTTTATTATTTAATTTGCTATTTAAAATCACAACAAAAAAATAATTATTTATGGTTTAATTTAATAAAGAAAATATTTTAAAAATTGTATTTTGAATTTTAAATGATTTCAAATCGAAAATGTTGACATTTTGTTCAGAGAATTTTAGAGTATTATTGAATAAACAACTTTGTAATGTTGTCCTTAACAATAACGTCTATCCACAATTTGTAACAGTTATCCAATTAAATTAAGATTTTTGTAGATTTCTTTTTATATTTAAATTACAATAGTTGCAATTAGTTTAAGCATGTGTTTTAATTACTTTCCAGCAGAAAAAATATAAAATGATCATCACACAACTTAGTGATAAGTAAAAATTAAGTTGTTTGTATACCTGCATATAGAATTGATTGGAACCATCAGACAAAATCAGCTCACCAGATAGAAAGAAAAGAAATAAATGAGAAATAATAAAATATAAATCAAAAGGAAGGGTAATTATATAACAAAGAAAACCGACAAAAAAGATACACAAAAGGCAAATGAGAGGAATTAATAAAACTGGAAATAACAAGA
>JAUZND010011787.1:9111-20910 GCA_034780555.1 Coelogynopora nodosa | reverse complement strand
TTGATCAATAAATTAACTTGATCAATAAATTAACTTGATCAATAAATTAACTTGATCAATAAATTAACTTGATCAATAAATTAACTTGATCAATTAATATATCTTGATCAATAAATTAACTTGATCAATAATTTCAAGCGCGCATTGCTCTGTATTAGAAAATATCAATAAGGGTACTCGAATGACTGATTACTATAATTATTATACGTCCTATAAATTTCTAGTTATTATTATCACTTTCCTCATGCTTGACTTAGTCGAAACAACTTTTGAAATCAACTAGAACAGTACTAATATTGCTGTAGTACAATGTATTAAAAAAATCAATAAATGTAAGCGACTGATCAATTACTACCTATAGAATAGTACCTCTGATCAATGTATAATAAACAAATCTAACTCAGCAACCTTAAATAAATCTGAAACGATCTTTTTAATTAAAATTATTACCTTTTTTAATTCCTTCAAATAGGAAGCAACAATATCATACAAACAAATACTAGATTTGATTGGTTGAAATATTTTTTTATATTGTCGCAAACATTTGATTTTTCTTAATTTTAAAGAATGTGCATTTTCGATTACGAGAAGGGGTGGGGTATGAGTCATGATCTACTTTTTACAGAGTTTAAAATGTTAGTTTTATACTACTATAATTGGCATTTATTATTATTCAATTAATTAATTTTTACTAAAATTGATAATATCAGAAATTTATATTTACAGAAGATTAGTTTTAAACATTTACGTAATTCAGGAAAAGCTATAAAATTAATTGTTTATATTAAATAATAATTACATTATTTATATTTATATTCGCATGAGGAATATAATAAACATAATACTATTTATAACGTTAACGTTATGTCTCTTGTCTTTTATATTTATGCTTAAAACATCATATGTTATTTTGTAGGTGATCATGATATCAGAATATCTGAAAATTTTCGATTAATAAAGTTGTTTAAAATTGTACAATTTCAAGTGATTTGCTTTGGATACATTTCGTTAAATTATTTTTTGTGTTATTACAAATTCTAACTTGTATATATATATCTTTAGATTTTAGTCTTTGATTTTCAAATCAATGTTTACAATATTATGGCTCTAATAAATAAATGATACTATTGTATAGATAGTTCCTGATTGGTATGATAGCGCTAATATTATGAATGCAAGAAAATATATAGATTTTTAAAATATTATATTATATTTATATAATTATATATTAATTAATTGAGTGTGACATATTTATTATGTAAACAAGTATTTGAAATTATTGTTCCCATCTTATTATGTATTTAACAAAATATATTTATTGAGAAATGTAAATAGTTGATGCTAAATATAATTAGTTTGTGAGACAAAAATATAAAGAAAACGTCCGAAATCAATGAAATTATTCTCTAACCATATTATTTTCTTAAATCTTAATTTGTTTAATATATAACTTTGATATGTCTATTAATCGACTTCCTAATAATATTTTAATCTAAATTATACAAAACTTACGAATTACCAATGCAATTATTTGCAAATGTAAATATACTGAATGCAGATTAATTTAGAATATGTACAATATAACATTTTTATGAAAATAATTTGATTCATTTTAATTTAAATTTTAAAGAATACAAATAGATAAGTAGCGAGAATGAGGAAGCTTTGACTCTTTTTTTACATTTTGATAATTATTTATTTAAAAAAAATCAATTTCCATATTTAAATGATTGGAAGCTTATATGTATATCCAGAATATAACAGAAATATAATAGAAATATATAATTTCTATTTCATTAAAATACCGAAAGCAATTCCCGCTTGAAAACACGATTCTGGATTTCTGCTCTTTGAAATTTTTCTCGACGATCATCAAATAGGAATGTACGCGTTGAGGATTCCTGGAAGAGAGCTGACGTTTGTACTGCTGGATTACCTTTGGACTTAACAATGACAAATATCTGAAAGTTAAAGAATTTTATATTGTTAAGCTATTGAAAGTTCAAAGACAAAGTGAATCACAAATGATGTAGATAATATAAACCGATTCAAGTGATTAAATTTGTAACACATATTGTGATGGAGGTGTGGCAGGGTATCAAAAGTTGTCGTTAAATGTATTGTTTCAAAAATTGTCTAAATCCGTGCGGAAACTATTAATGTTGGATTTTGTGATATCCCATTGGAATTCGACAACTGTTGAATAATTTTTATTAATTGTATACAACATTATGGAACCCTGTACATTGTTAAGAAGAAACTTTTAACCTTTTAGAAGCAATATATCACTATTTATGTAGTGTTATATTATTTAAAACTTCAGGAACATTGCACCAGCTATTCAAAAATTCTTGACTAATAGAACATAGCTTTTAGTTCACTTTAAAAGAAACAAATTTAAGTCAGCTTTTAGAAGAAATTAAAAACCACCGACATCTTCCAAAATTTAGGAAAGAGTTTACTATAGTGACTACTGTAAATATACTGCTGTATAAATTATACTGCTGTATAAATATACTGCTGTATAAATATACTGCTGTATAAATATACTGCTGTATAAATATACTGCTGTATAAATATACTACTGTAATTATACTACTGTATAAATTTAAAGTCAACTTAAATGGGGATAGATGAATAATTTCTCATAAAGCATATTTCAACAAATGAAGTTTAACTAAAAATAAAAAAAAGTTGCTAAAACTGTTTTTGATTGATATTGAAATTTTTTAGTCATTTATAACTGTAAATGAAATACATTGATTATGGTATGATACAATACATTTACGTGAATGCATTTTATATATTAAAACCATAGGAAAATATTGTTTTTGTAGATTCCAAAAGGAATGTCAACACCTATTGGCGTTTACGAGTAGTTGATAAGGGTTTGATATGCTCTAAAATTAAACATAATATTATAAAATTAAATTTACGTATAGATGTGTATTTCTATTTGTCCGAAAACATCAATAATTCCTATAAGACTGTATTAATTAATATAGAATTGCTTTATACACGATAGTTCAATTGTTATGACAATTTTTGAAATTGAGAAGCATTTAACTCTCATTCTATCGTTCATCAAACATCAAACAAAAACATTTAAAACATTTTTCTTTAACGGAGAGCTGCATTAACAAAGTGTCACTAATAGAGTGAGGTTTTTTAACTTGTTTGGAAAACTACTTTTTATGAACGCAGACTTTATTTACCGCTGGAGAACACCTTTAGTCAAGGCAGTACAATAACTAAATGTCAAAATATTCTCTCATTTGAAGTCGATTTATAAATTATGTTTTCCTCTTGTTGTATTCTTTAGTTGGGGATATGGATAATTTTATAGATTTTTGCAAATAGGCGGGAATTTATAGTATTTTAGACAATTCTAAAGATTTGGAACGTTATAATTTATAAACTATAACCTCACTTAGCTACACTCAACTGTAATATTAGTGTACCCATTATGTGGACTATGGGAAAGAAAAAAAAGAAAATAATGGGTTTTGTTATTATAAGGAAAGAGGCAATTATTTGATGCAAAACTCGACTGCATTAACAAAAGAAAATATAATGCATTGATTAGGACATATTATTACACTAGTACACCTGTGAAAGAAATTCGTTATTAAATATAGTAAGTGAAATTCACGTGTCATATAATAGGCATTACAATTAATTTATAAATATTCTATTGCTTTCATTTAAACTAGGAAAATAAAAACAACATACACACATAATTATACATTTATTTTTTGTTAATTTAATTTAAACTCTTGTTTCATAGTAATATAGTAATAAATATATAGTAAAAATATAAATATAAAATATATAAATATAAATTTTTATTAAAAATATAGTATTTTTCTCCATAAATTATTGAATTGTATAAATATATATAAACAAAAATTAATTTACTACCATGACTGAAGTTTGATGGTGATTTTGGATATCTTTCATATAATCAAGGTTATTATAAAAAAATATAGTATCTTACATTAGTCACTAATGTTTAAATCATGTATATAATATGTTTAGATGTTAGAAAATTATATTTAGATATGAGATATTTGGTTGATTGTATAATACAAAACAAATTAAAGCATGACACATTTTAAGAGCATGGGATGTGCATGGATGCGCAAAAAATACACAACTTTTCTTTAACGACGTATAACATACAAATTTTATAGCCTATATTGACATGACATTTTTCAATTCGGATTCTTCAAAAGTTTTAACAATTTTCGAAGACTTCGTTAAAAGTGTTTATTAATACAACATCATCGTTTAACCCACGCTGAACAACTTATATAATTTTTTGAATATTTTGACAAAGTTTAATCTATATTAAAAATAATTATCTATGTGCAATGTGTCGAATTTCGCTGAAATGTATTTGATATATCCTAATAGTATTGAAATAATTTTGTAAGAAAGTAATAAATGTAAATTTTTATGTTTTACCAATGTTTATTTTAAATTAATCAGATTAATATTTCTAGTATATCATTATTCAAATGTATTAATAAAAATATGGCTGGCTTCATTTTTTGCTTTTCATTTTTTTAAATATCTATAAATTAAATTTTTCATTAATTTAAATTAAATTTATTTCATTGGTTTTAATTTTTGTGCCTTTGATGACATCATATAATTATTTAAGTGAAAATTTAATATTTCATAAAGATAAGGTTGAATATAATAAAGCTTAATGTTAAAAATGTGATTTCATAAATATATTAAAAGTATAATTCACCCTATAAATAAAATTGCTAAATATTAATTTGTTTTATATTTACTTATATTATAAATATCAATGATGTCATCAAAATTGTGAAAAGGTAAAAACATATCTAGAGTATATTCGTGAAAATATAAAGTTATTAGTATTAGACAATTTAAATTAAATATAAAAGAGAAGCATTCACTAGGGTGTCTTGAGACGAATATTTACAATGAACGTTGTATTGTTAATAAATGAAAATTTTACAAAAATTTTGTAATTGAGAGCAATTTCTGTTATCGCATATATTTTAACCCATGTGCCATTCAAACTATGCATTGTTATAAAATATATAATATTGAGTAGGCCACATGTTAGTAGAAAATGTATTACTAGCTCGCATTCACAATATAATTAAATGAAGATATTAATATACTCTCAAAATACTAGCAGCATTATAAGTAAATACGAAGTGGCATAAAAGTTTTTTTAGAGGACACTCGTAGCCGAGTGAATTGTTGTGTCCGCCTTAAATTTAGTGTACGTAGCAAGCTCAGCTCCTAGTGGGGCGTTATAATTAATAATGTTCATTTCTTGATAGAAGTTACTATAAATTCCATTTTATTTTAAAATGTAAGTGAAATAGATATTCTTAGCTCAACTCTAATATATAAGTAATATATACAATATATATATATATATAACTAATATCAGCACACACACGTCTATAATATAAATATCATACATATACATATACATATAACTAAAGTTATATATATGTAATAATAAGCTATACAAAGACATACACATTATAACCTACATAATATATCGTAACCATCGACACGGTATTATATAGGGATTAAATAACAAACACAATCAAATTTAGGTAATTAAAGTGTCATCAATGAATCGATTTTTTCAATTGATAGTCAATTTTCCCATAAAAGATCAATTAGGACAATTAGAAAAGATTTCTTATGGGAAAGCAAAAGTTTTTATCTTGAGATTTCCTATTCGGGTACCGTCAATATTATGTGTCATCGACATATATTATTTATTAACCGACCTTTGCCGTGTATAGAGTTAAAATCATGCATTCAAATTATTCTCAATCTAAAGTGATTTCAAATATTTGAAATTGTTATTCTCATTGTTCTAAAAAAAATTATATTTAATAAAGAAAGCTGGCGACTAAAACCTTGTAAAAAGTCAATATATTGCATTAGTATTGTAATAGAATTTAATCTATAAATTAAAATTATCATCAAATTTTTTAGCAATTCATAATTTACTTTAAAATAATTTTTTCTTCAAAACTCACTAAGTATAATTATCTACTCTTTTAAAATTTTAAAGCAAAATTTCGAGCAAAATGATCTATATAATCAAATAATGAAATAAGATTGGTTATTAAATATTCTATCAAAAAATAGTAAATTTATATTTGCTACATATAATGTATTGTAGGATACGATTTGATATATATGACGTAACATTTATAAAGAATTTAGTGATAACATAATTTAAAAAATGAGATTGTGAAGTCTCAACCTGCAAAGAATAAAACCGTAATAATTAATAAATTCGAAATAGGTTCAAAAATTCCAAAAAATATGTTACAATTTTTTAAAATTTGTTCCCATAATAAAAAAATATGGTATTAATTGAAAAAAAATGTTTTCATCACTACTAGTTGAGATTAGTTTAACTTGAATATGTTATTTATATACTTTTTTTATAATTCTATACAGGCTGGCCCAGAAGTCGTGCACCATAAGAATATATACAACCTCTGCTATTACATAAGATAATCGTGTAAAATCTAGATCTAAACATAGCCTCAACGTTTATTCCTGGAACCACTTGATTTTTTTGTGGGGACATCTAAAGTCCATTGTGTACATTATTGCCAACGTCCAAGAAATGTTGACGAACTTAAACAGAGAATCCGATTTCAGTGTACCAACATCAGTGCCAACATGCTTAACCGTGTTGGAACATCCATCAGAAAACGAGTACGAAAGTGTATTGACCTTCATGGTAAACAATTCGAAGACCTACATTAATTTGTAGGCACTGATAGTAACTGAGTATCATGCATTCTCCCCCTTTTTTTCAGTTAAAATAAACTTTTTTACGCTGAGCCGCACCTGGCTTTTTGGACTTTGTTTCATGCATTTGATATTGTTCATACATGTTTTTTTGTTGCATTTATAGAGAATACCTATGTACATAAAATTTTAATATTTAACATATTCAGATTTATTACCACAGAACATTTACTGAAGCCCGTTTGTATTATTTGTACCTGTTATAACTTCTGGGCCACCATGTACAATAATATTACAGCTATATTAGTAAATGTGACATATTTTCAAAAAGGATATAAAGATCAACTTTTATACATTTGTACATTTTACACATACACATATATGTATATTTTACACATACACATATATGTATGTTTTACACATTCAATAGTATAATGGTTTTAATGTCTGACTAGTTATGGCCTTCAAATATAAGGGGTTGTTTATCATAACTTAATTAATTATAACTCGTATATCTGTGACATAATTAACTTCTCAAATATGGTAAAAAGATAATCAATTTATCAGAAAAAGAAATTCATCAACAAAATATATAAATTCGCATATATATACATTAGCTTATAATTTAACGTTTTGTAAAATTTGAACTACTTCAAAAAATAAATTTATATATTTTTTATAAAGATAAAATTTGATTAAAAAAGATGAAAAATAGATAAAAAAGTTAAAAAGATAATCAACTTATCAGAAAAAGAAATTCATCAACAAAATATATAAATTCGCGTATATACATCAGCTTATAATTTAAATTTTGTAAAATTTTGAACTACTTTAAAAAATAAATTTATATATTTTTTAAGTTTTTCAATTAATACCGTTTTCTGATTGTTAAATATTAAATAAACTACTTTTGATAGATATACATACATCAAACACTCGACTGACTATTAGAAATTGAAAGATTGATCTGAAGCCATTTTTATTTATCAATGTACGTAAAAATAACTTATTTTTCAAGTTACAAACTGAGAACATTTGCTAAAGAAATAAATTAATTTTAAGTATAAGTAAACTCAATTCATTTAATTTCACAACCGTTAATTCATTTATTTGTTTTGTGTTGTTCACTGTTGTACTCGTACATATTATTTTGTCTAAAAGACTTTGATATAAATGTTGATACAAAGATCATTATATTGTTTAATCATTGAGATTAGTTAACAACTAATATTAATTGTTCACTAAATAAAGACTTAAGGCTATATTGTTAAGGCTATTGTGCAAACCTACTAATTTTCTTAATTACTTTTACGAAATTTAGTAATAATATTTTACCGTTTTTCATCGATTCAAATATGCTTCGCTTGATCCTCAATTTAATAGTTTCATTATAATCGATATCTCATAAAACATCACTATGAAATCGGATTAATGAAATTAAAGGAAGTTTGAGACAATATTGTCTTCTTGTATTACAAAATCCATGAAAATAGACTAAAATGCAAAATCAAAGTAATGTAAATTTATTTTTGATTTCTTCATTTCATTTCGACGATTATGGAAATATGATACAACATATAATTCAGATCTAAGTTTAGGCTATAAATTACTTTTTGAAGAATTAATACAATTTATTTGCATTGCAAACTATCGTATTAACATTAATGCATGCTTGCCTGTAATAAAAATGATGACTCGCATCTAAATTGTTTATCATTTTAGGGTTTATTTTTGCTTTAACCTCATTTTGAATCGATTCTAAAAAGAATTACTGTCATAATTACAATATTTAAAAGAGGTAATTTTAAATCAAATATTAAAATTAACAACATTGATTTGTGAGGATATTAATAGGTGATTGTATTTCTACAAAATCTTTCTATATATATCGATATGCAATATAACAATATAATGTTATAATTATGATAGAAATATTATCTTCCCGTTTGAACTTTTTTCTATCATTCTACGTATCAATAAATATTTTTAAACAAAAATGTTGAAGTTATTAGAAAAGATTACTTTAAGTGTACTTATGATATGAGTTAATGACAAATTTATTAAAAAAATGAATGAAAAATGAAAGAATACACGAATGAAAAATAGTGAATATATACATAAAAAATGTTTGCTTATGTTCAAATGAAATAATCTCATTTAATAGTTTCATCATTTTATATGCTTAAACTGTTTATAGATTATATTAAATATTTCGATGATTTGACTATATATTGCATTACAAATAATAAATAAGAACAAATATATTTCTGTCATAAAATCTATATTATATTTTAATGTTGTGTTCTGATTTTTCAAAAGAATATTAAAAATACCAAAAAATCAATAAAATCCTCCCAAAGGATTGGATTTTGATCTTCGGTATAGAAATTACCTCATTCAAAATCGTCTGCGTCTCCTTATTGATAAAACTGCGATGCTCTAAGTTTTTTTATAAAATGGATTCAGCGACATCCATTGGTAATTTGTTCTGTAAATCGAAAAGCCTATCTTATCAAATTTATTTAATAATATTTATTTATCCTACAACTTTGAAAATAGCGTCAATTTAATTATCGCGCAACCTGTTCTCAGTAAAATAAGAAAACTACTCCATTTAAACCTAACGATTTGTTCAAGTTGTAGTTAAGGGAATTAATTAGTAAATATATTAAGATTATTTTTTAGTATAGTAGTCTAGGATACATGAATAATACAGTTATACTATTAAAAAACTTTTGATTATGTGATTAATATGGACGTCACAATTATCGCACTTGTTTTTGACCACTTTCAAATTACTGACATATAGTATTAAATTGGGTCCAGTGTAATCTAACGAAATTAAAAAAATATATATTATAGTAATAATATAAAAAAATAATACTAAAAAACAATTATAAAATTTAATTCCTCATAAATCAAAATTTTACTTTTTATCCATATAATTTATTTTTCTAATACAATTTATACAACAAATAAAAATTTTACATTTTATATGCCTAAAACTATTAAAAACTATTTTTCAGATCTATTATTAAATATATTCATACTGTTTAATACATTATTTCAAATGTATTTTATCCTTTTGTGTTAAAATCTTCCAACAAATGTTTGCTTTGTGCCTTTATTATTAATAAAGAAGAAACAAGCACATTTATTTATAACCGCTAACTATTAGTAACTACTAACTAACTAACTAACTAACTAACTAACTAACTAACTACTACTAACTAACTGTATTATATTATGCAACAATACATATAAAAACTTCACTTTGTTGAATTTGAAACAAATATACTGTCTATAGATCAAACATAAATTCACAAATATTAAACTTAATAAATAAAGTACAACTTATACAATAAACTGAATTATTATCCGGCAGTAACGATATGAATATAATGCAGTGAATATAAGGTATATGAAACGTATTCTTTATCAAGCAAAAAACTTAAACATCTACATGAATAAATGTACTAACTGATAGTATACTATCTTTTTATCTTGAATTGTCAAATAATATGTTATTTTTTCTTATATATTCTAAAATTTATATGACATATAAGTGCATAATATGTTTTTAATAATATGTATTTACTATTTCAAATTAATACCATATAAATAATATTTATAATGCTGCTTGTAATTTAGGTATTAAACGTATTATATTATTATAATTTAGTATTATACAATTAAATATTACAATATTTGTGTAAATAAATATTTTTATAAAAATGTATTTATTTGTTGCAAGTTTGTAATGCGAATTTCCTCTGGTATTAATATATATCATCGGCTTATATATGCAACTGCTAACTTCATTGTAATTAATATTGGGTGTAACTAGCTGATAAAAACTATAATAATTTCGAAAGAGCTGCAAGTTTGGTTACCTGAAGTCGAAAGACGATTAGATGGTTAAACGTTAATATTGTTTTTTGTTCGAAGAGTATCATATTGAATTTAATTTTATTAAAAAGAAGTTTATTAAAATTTAATTTTTGTAATATACAATTACACATTTAATATGTAATAAACATTTTAAACAAAATTATAAATAAATGTGAAAATAAATTTAATATTACAAGTGCAAATAGTAATATAGTTAAGTCGTGAAAAACGAAGGGAAGTAATATTTACAAATTAGAGGCGTTATATTGTAATGCAAAGTTGACATGACTTATGCTGTTTATTATTCCTGAATATTGTTCGTGAGAAGCATTTTGGCAGACGTACCTGATTCAATAAATATTTACTTCATATTAAGTATTGCATATTGAAATATATACTCAGTTGAATTCAGATATTTGAACTGAAGACAATTTTGTTAGCATACTGGCTTGATTATAATGTAAACTATATCCAAATCCAGGCTAAATTTGATTAAATAAAATAAAAAATTTTAAAAATACATACATATATATATTTAATATATTACGGACAATGTGATAATTGATTTAATACGGTGTTCATCGGCATACTGGGAAGCTGTATGTATCCAAATTTCGTTGCACATTGCCCTAGTATTACAGAATTTACATATTAATTTACATTTTCAATAATATTTTATTTTGAGAGCAGCAGATGCAGATTACTACTTGAATTGTGCAGAAATGTTCAGAAAAATTGTTCCGTGGAGCAAATGTTATATGAGCAGTTATCTGGTAATTGAATTTCCGGAATTTCTCGAATTAATCTTTAAAAAAATTAATTTATACTAATCTTTATTCTGAAAATTTTTCAAATACTTCGAAAAAATGTAAGTTTGATAGTATACATTGTATTATTTTATTATAGAAATGTTTGCAATCGTCTGCAATCTTCTGCAATTTGTTGGTTACATATTATACAAATATTATATTGATTTAAGTTCTTGAATATACACAGACACAAAAATATGTTACATTTAATCCACTAAACAACGATGCTAATTGCCATTTATATTAATACAAATATGTTAGATTTAGTCAACTAAACAACGATACTAATTGTCATTTACATAAATACAAATATGTTAGATTT
>JAUZND010011786.1:43445-54475 GCA_034780555.1 Coelogynopora nodosa | reverse complement strand
AAAACACAAAATACAGTTTATATCAGTCGAAATATCAGTTTCTGGTAGACACTAAATCATTTCTATTTCTTCTTCTTTGGAGTTTCCAAATCAGTCTTCTTTGCTTCCCACTCAGCCAGCAAAGACTGACTCCTTTCAAGAATGGCATTTGCTGCTGACACTTTATTAAAAATTTTCTTCTCCAGGCCTTCATTTAACATGACGAGACCTTCTTTCCGAAGCATGGATGCTTCATTTAGACCTGCACGAATAGCCATATTGAGTTCTGCCTGTCGTTTCATGTTGCTGGATTCTGGTTTAGGGGCTGATGCTCCCGCAACTTCTGCATTTTCCTTTGCTTTCTTTTCATCTGCAAGCCGCTTTACATAGTTCTTTCTTGCTTTTCGGACATCACATAGAAGTCTATTAGAGATCGGTAACTTGGCTGGGTCACTGTCAAACACTGAGCTCAGCATGCCAGGGGCGCTCACTACCTGCAGTCATAATGACTGTGCTTAGCATTCCTACCTAAATGGATTATTAATTTTTGGAAATTTTTAGAAATAAATTATATATTTATGATTTTGTTATACATTTTAAGTGTGATACAAAAGTTTTTTTTCATTTTTTTTCAAAAAACTAATTGACACATAAAAATATAATGTTGTGTAAAAATTCGATTTTGACACATTTTTTACACATTTATCATACCAACTTCTAAATGACACATTTTGTCACATTTTGACACGCCGGACCATCCCTGCAAAAATGAAGATAGGATCATCAATTAAATAAGTTACTCTTATTATGGTATGAACAGTTCATATATTCATACATGCTAAAAAAAAATTATTTCGGAATAAATTTCATGGCCATTTTGCATAACTAAAGTATCTAATTTTAACTAATTTTCTGTAAAGCAATTTTTTGTCTGTTTATTACGACAATGTCCCTACAAACTAAATATATGAAAATAATTAAATATTTATAATTTAAACAATTTTCAAATAAAAACTTATTTTTTACAGAAAACAATCTGAAACGAGATATGTTAGTTATGCGAACAGTGAAATTGAAAGTTAAATACAAAAACAATGGTAATTTTTATTAATTAATTAAGATTAATCCTGTCCAAAGATTAATTATCCAATGAATAAATTTATCAAATTTACCATTTATTTGTCAACCGAAAAAGAATTATATTAAAACGTCCAATTTATTGAACCTGCTTTAAGTAATTATTTTTATTTTCACAGAGGTAAATTTACAGAGTTGTTAATTTATTCATCCATAATTTGATTTAATTTTTACTTTATCATGCCAAACTTCTCTGAAACAATACCACAAATCGATAATTAAAAAGTTTAAAAAGCTTTTGCTATAAGAATATCTTAGCAAATGTATCCTTGCCACGGCAATGCTAATACATGGCATTGAAATATAACACACAACTTAGGTTTTATCAACATTTAAAAATAATACACAAAATAAAGTTTTGAGGCATACATAATGTTGAGAATAGTCCTTTGTTTTGTAAATATCAACTAAAGCTAACCTTTTAAGACATTTTCTTAATTTTTGTAAATCATAACTAAACTGTTAAATTGGAACATTACAAGAACATTATATTAGAACATTACAATAACAGTATATTGAAACCTTACAATAACATTATATTGGAACATTACAATAACATTATATTGGAACATCACATTAAATAAATTGTATTACAGCAGTACATCATAATCGTTCTAGATTTAACATAAAGTACTACATATATTAAGGTATTTTATTTTGAATAGTAATAATAAATTAATATATTTTATTTTATGTTTAAAATATAGTACGATTATGACGAAAGCGCGAAAATTCAGTAAAATATACATAACATTTACCATATTTAGACCTCCCACGATTCCATTAAAAAAAATTAGGTTGACTTCAGTGTTCCGTTTATCTGTTCACTAGGAATCTGTCTGATACAACTTCCATTGGTTTCTGACCATATCGCAAACATCTTCTAGTCATATTTGCTGGAACAGATAACGCTTTTTCTAAATGTTGATTCAATGCAACTGTAATCCTTTCTGTCAGCCTAGAAAAAAGCTTTGACAGCACCACAATCTTGACGCTTTTAGGGTGCGAGATATTTGGCATCCTTGATGAGTTTGTTTGTCAAAGGAAGATGACGTTGTAGGCCTTCTGCAGTACTCACATAAAATTGCAGATATTGTTGTTTTCCATCAAACCGTTTGCTTTCAAAGATATCCAAAGATACAAATAGTTAATGGTTTTGTACCAATTTTGATAGCCTCCAGACGTTTGTGGTTGTGAGTTATGCATGAATTTTTGTGTCACTCTGTACATCAAATTCATCAATTGACTAGTAATGATATTTATGTTACTTGGAAGAGTTAAGTATTATAGTAACTGAATAAAAACGTATCTAAGGATTTTAATTTTTCCAAAATTTCAAAATCGCTGAGATCTCAAAATCTCCATAAATAATCGCAGAATCGCACAAATTAAGACGAAATCGCTGAGAGACTAGAATCGCAGCTTGTAGCAACACTCGTTCATGCATAAGATGAATAATAGGCTCACTGGCTGCTTGCTTAGCAGTTAGAAAGCCATCAAAATAATTTGCTGCAAAGGTAATGAAGCTGACAGATATAAACCAATGATACAGGGTCAGAAAGAATCTTGAGTATTCTTTTGTAGCGGTTATTGTCTTTGCTTTCCCTTTCAAAGTTTGACCGTTCAGTAGAAAAACCATGAAGTACCATTTGAGGTTCTGATACTATTATCAAAAATTCTGAGAAAAGCCTTTCGAAGGGAAAGCCATCTGGTATAAACATGCCGAATCGGGGAGCAAGATCCGTAAAAGTTTCCATAAGACAATAGTCTTCTCTGCGAACAGCAGAAAGCCTGAAGAAAAAAGCTACATATCGACGCCGTCATGCAATTATTGCGTATCTATTCGTCGCGCTCATGCAATAATTGCGTATGTAGAAATTCGTTACTTTTCAGGAGAAACATAAAACTGATTTATAAAAGCTTTAATTCTTAAGTGTTATTCAGTTAACAAAATTTATATTAGTTATACCCATACGGAAATGTGTCTACCATTTAAAAATATTTTTTAAACTTTCAATCAAATAAAATGTATTATTAAAAAAGTTTCGCAATTATTGTACAGAAAAATCGTCGTGCAATAAATGCGTATGTATTTTTAATATTGTTTTATCCGCCGTTTATGTTTTTCAATAATTAATAGTGTAATATCGCATACAGTACTAGTTACATTTAATCAACTCATGTATGTATATAACTATTTCTTTTAAATTAATATTAGAAAGAAAACAAACAATCTAACTCATTATGTTAAGAACATCATATTGCTAAATATTATAATATTAATAACACAAGTATTAGGTACAATAAGAGAATATTTTATAGTATCATGAATACCAAATATAAATATAGGCATTCAAATAATATAGTTCTACGAATAATATTAGTTACAATAAGAGAATATTTTATTGTATCATGAATACCAAATAAAAATATAGGCATTCAAATAATTTAGTTTCACGAATAGTATTAGGTACAATAAGAGAATATTTTATTGTATCATGAATACCAAATACAAATATATATAAAATGGTCATACAATAATATTGTTCGACAAATAATATTGAGTACAATCTTATAGTAATCAAAGGTTTTGTATACATAAAAGTTGAACTGTTCATAATAATCTACCGATGTATTTACAGGTGAACTAAATTGTTGTAGTACTGGTGATGGTCAGGATGAAGCACAACTTTGATGTTCTGAAGATCGTTGTACTTTCTTGCGTTGATGGGCAAGGGGCCAGTATACAATGGAGCTGTGACTAACTGATCGCAATTCACCCGTCGTCGTTGAGCTAGGGGTAGGAATCCCACCTAAGGATCATGTGTAGGTTTGTATAGAATGAAGCCATCGGTTCCACATTGGTATTGCTTGACGTCAACGACACGTAAGCCTCCCACTCTCGACTCAGGCCGAATTGATGTATAACATTAATTTATTTCATAATTTTGAAGGAAATCATATTCCAAATATTTGTATCTGTATGGTTTAGGAGACTGTCGAGATTCAGCTACTAGTCGACAGTAGTCGGCCGGTGTTTGGAGTTCTTTTTTTTTGACGTTTCTCTAAAGTTGCGTGTACTGAATCAACCTCCATTTGACAGTGACCCTTTTGGAGATACTTGAAGAGGACTTCCACATTATTTTTCATTGCCCATTGAGACAGGGCTGACATTAGTGTGGCATTTCGATTCTCAGCACCACACCCATCGCTCCAGATTATTACTTTCTCCAGTTTGCCTCCCGCTGCAATCCGCTGCTCCTCACAGTAGTCTAAAAGACATGAGGTAAAAATACTTGCAACTAAAGAACCATTCGACTCTGTCCAAATGTAATAGCATACATCCTGGTTAACATTGTTGAAAACAGTGTAATTATGCAGGTTTAGTTTCGTTTTAAAGTACAGATGGCCCGCCCGCAGGCGTACGCTTGGAAGCTTCAAGCGTACAATTTTAAATCGTCCGGAGCTTAAATTGGGATGGCGCCTATTTTAAAATGAAAGTTACACCCCTAATGATTCTCAGTTAACCAGCGCATTTCAGCGCCTACGTGGACATTAGCGTACAATTTTTGGAAGGCTGCGGGCGGGCCTGAGACAACTGGCTTGCATTTTTGGTATTGTCTGCACCGCTTGAACATCAACAGTTAACATAACAGCACGACCTTCAGAACTGATGGCAAATTGTTTATTACGTTTTTTCTCATCTCTGGCTGCTGTTTTGTTGTTTATGTGGACTGCGTATTCATCTTCTTGCATTGTACCCTTCTCGTGGCCCACACACGTATCGCATTGATCTTTGCGAGGTTGCCAAATGTCTATATTGTTTTGCTTCATGAGCTATTTGAATTTTGTCAATCCAACAGCAATGATTTCAATTTGAGTGTTGGAAATCCATATACAGTATTGGCGGTATACGTCCATTGCACCGATGAAGTCGTAGGGCCAGAGATATTGTTTAGTAGACGACTGTCGACAGTAATGGGATGGTACTTTATCCAACTTTCCTATGTACTCTAGTGCAAGTTCTTCCCGTTTTTTCGTTTCCTTCGAGTGGCCATTTAAACGGACTTGCGTCGGTGTATGTTGGCTTGACGCCGTCATGACATTTTTGTCTTGTTTTAACCAAGACAGAATTGTTCTATTTGAAATCTTGATAGTATTCTCAAACATTTTAGCACATACTCTTTTTCGGACTCCGTCCACTTTCAAATGATATTGCAAAGTTGTTTTTGTAAGATTGTCCTTGTTCGGTAAGACATCGATCATTGCGCAAATGAAAACATGACGTTGATCCCAGTCTGTTATTGACCAAAATGTTCTGAAAATGTCTTGTCTCTTTTCATCAGAAATACTATGGCAAAATATAGTATCCGACTGTTTGTCACAGTATTTGCCATGGCATCGATCACCGATTTATACCTTTGGTCTTTTTACTATTGAGTCTTTGGTTGGTAGACCGCTATACTCTTATCCAAACATCCTGTTTTCTTTATTTATCGCCCTTTTCCACAATTCTGATTTTGCTTTACTTGTGGAAGAAGCTGAAGGATCTGCAGTATCCGTTTTATTGCTGAGCAGAGGGATAATTTCGTTGACAGGAAGGTCAGGCTCGTCGAGAAAAGGTAGAGAATCGTTGAAATGAGGGAGACTGTCGTTGAAGGACTGTAGAGTTTCATTGAGTGGGTGGAGGAGACTGTCGTTGAGGGAAGGTAGAGTCTCGTTTAGTTGGTGGAGGAGACTGTCGTTGAAGGGAGGATGAGGCTCGTTGAGTGGGCGGAGGAGACTTTCGTTGAGGGAAGGTAGAGTCTCGTTTAGTTGATAGAGGAGACTGTCGTTGAGGGTAGGTAGAGTCTCGTTTAGTTGGTGGAGGAGACTGTCGTTGAGGGAAGGTAGTGTCTCATTTAGTTGGTGTAGGAGACTGTCGTTGAGGGAAGGTAAAGGCTCGTTGAGTGGGTGGAGGAGACTGTGGTTGAGAGGAAAATGAGGCGCGTTGAGAGTAGGATGAGGTGCGTTGACAGGAGGATGAGGCGTGTTGACAGGAGGATAAGGCGCGTTGACAGGAGGATGAGGCGCGCTGATAGGAGGATGAGACGCGTTGAGAGGAGGATGAGGCGCGTTGATAGGAGGATGAGGCGTGTTGACAGGAGGATGAGGCGCGTTGACAGGAGGATGAGGCGCGTTGACAGCAGGATGAGGTGCGTTGAGAGGAGGATGAGACGCGTTGAGAGGAGGATGAGGCGCGTTGACAGGAGTATGAGGCGTGTTGACAGGAGGATGAGGCGCGTTGACAGGAGAATGAGGCGCGTTGACAGGAGGATGAGGTTCGTTGAGAGGAGGATGAAGCCCGTTGAGAGGAGGATGAGGCGCGTTGATAGGAGGTACCTTTTTACTAAAAACATAAATATATAGGTAGATAGTTACAAAATGTGAATGAATAAATAACAAATAATTTAATTACAACTGTTTCCTTAATATGGAAATATAATATGTAATATAATATACTATAATATATTTTAATAATATAATATATTATAATTATATATATAAATAATAATAATATAATAATAATAATATTATTATGAATAATAACTATACAATAATATTTAAAATAAATTAATATAATAAAATATGTCTATTATATTATAATATAAATACATTTACAAACCGTTTGCAAAGTACAGGCATCTTTTTGCCTCTGCTGAAATACATTGTTTTAAGGTCCGACTAGTATAAAAGTAATTTATTGAATGAAATGATCTCTTCATCTAATTCAAAATGATATCTACCAATTTCGTACGAATGATAGCAACATAACAGGACAATTAATATTATGATGCAGAAATTTTCTTATTCAAATACCCAAAAACGGCTTCGCGGCAAACAGTCAAAGAATATTATTTATTTTATTAAATGTAAATATGTATTGCTGCATGGAGACACATTAATTATTATTCAAAGCAGAGCTACTTATAGTTTTTGTACATCATGATGTAATCCCTTACTAAATGGTTACTGTATACTAAATGAGCTCAGACGTTAACGTAGGTGTTCTTGGCGTCACTCTAATTATGTGAACCTACCTAAATATTATAAAGAAACACGTCTTGCGGTCATATAGCGCACGGATCGGCTATTGTGAATGCATTCAGTATGAGTACATACGCAATATGCGATTACATACGCAATAATGCCGCGACGATTTAAGAAAACGAATAGATACGCAATAATGATATTGTATAATTAAACCACCTCATAGGTAGAATTTTTAAATTCTGATTTCAGAATGTGATCCGGCCGGGTATGTATATGTACTGTATGTATACTATTTAAATTAAAAAGTAAAAATCGTCGAAATATTACTTACGCAGTTATTGCATGGACAACATAGTTATATACGCAATAATTGCATGACGGCGTCGATCTGTTATCGCCGTATATGGAAGTGGAACGGATTTTTAATCTAATAAATGCATGTTTTGTTTGTATTATTCTAGAAGAATTAACATAAGCTTCATTCACAGTATGTGTTATAGATTATTGTGCATACATGCATTTTTTATCCTGTTTTAGCCAATATTTCAATGATGAAAATCATTAAAGGATCGCTTTGTATTTTCTGATAGAAGAACATAGTCTGAACATAAATATGGAAAAATATTATATTTCTCAAAAGGATCATACACATATATATACATAAAATAAGGTTGTCTCCAATCTAAGAAGGCCGTTATTTTACGTTTATTTAAATACTGTGGGCGGGCATCTCGCAATTAGCAACCTAGTGATTTTAAAAATAATCATATTTGTTTTACTAGTAAAAACTCAATTATATAACACGTTTATAAAAAAACATTCACGAAAACTCATATTGTCTATGCCAAACACAGGGGTCCAAATCGTTACCAAAGTAAATGGAGTTTGTCTCTATAACGCCCACAAGCCTAATAGGTATACACCTGAATTTGTATTTATGTAATATATGTATGAAATTATATATAGCCTATATATATAGGCTTTTTTTGTATTTAATAGTATATATTGTATTAAGGAATAGTATGTATTTAATATATAGTATGTATTTAATATATAGCATGTATTTAATATATAGCATGTATTTAATATATAGTATGTATTTAATATGTAGTATGTATATAATATATAGTATGTATTTAATATATAGCATGTATTTAATATATAGTATGTATTTAATATATAGGCCTATTAGGCTATGTATTTAATATATTGTATGTATTTAATATATATAGCATGTATTTAATATATAGTATGTATTTATGTAGTATGTAGTATGTATTTAATATATAGTATGTATTTATGTAGTATGTAGTATGTATTTAATATATAGTATGTATTTAATATATAGTATGTATTTATGTAGTATGTAGTATGTATTTAATATGTAGTATGTATTTAATATGTAGTACGTATTTAATATTATGTATTATAATATGGAGTATGTATTCAAATACGCTTCTGCAATTAACAGTCAAGACTATATAATTATGCCTAAGTCACGGTTGTAAAACTTAAATTCAGAAAACAGCCTAATCAATGCAATGGGCCAGATTGTTGGATTAAACAGTAATTTATTAATATGCTCAATTGTACACATTATTGATTATGATGTTCGTATACATAATACATATATATAAATAACCTATAATGCTTGATGCTCGGTATAAGCTCCCATTTTTGGATAATTCAGGTGTTAATATTCAAAATAAGTTATGGAAAATATAGAAATGAAAAAGAAAAGCAAGTTTAGTTTAATCATGAGGGGACCCATGGTAAGTGTTTCAACATACATTTTAAACTTATGTTAAACGTACAGTAAGCTAAAGGTATGCTTACATGTTCAAAAACAAGCAAACGCATGGACCTTTAAAAATAAGTTTGATGAAATCAACGTTTTCGTTTTCAACTTATTAAAAAATAAAAAATCTTAAAGTAAAGAATGCTAATTACGCTAACATCTACTCTACGTTCACTTACACGTGCTAGCAGCCAGATCCGACAACCCCTCCTTCATAACCTTCTCAACAGCATTATTAGCAATTCGTTCGGTCTCCCCGTTCACCGAAAGCACGATGGTAGGCGTGGACATATGCCAAACGTCCATCATCAGGCTCCACAGGTATTCAAAGTCGTCGGTCAACGAGTCGATTCGAATGTACTAAAAATGAAAAGTTGCATCTAGATACCAAGTTGATGGAAGATTTTAGAGTCAGGTGAGTATTCTACGCTGGTCTAACTAGCTATCCTGGTCTAACTATTATAAATATCTTAATTGATTGAAAATATTTTGTTCTTAAAAATGTCATATTATTTAATTAGTTATTTCATGCAATGTCTTATATGATATATGTTATATGTAATGTATGTTAGTCTATATATATATACTTTTAAAATGATTAGTACATTTCAATCGATTATACAATTACTGTTATAAGGTATTAATGACATAGGTAGATATATATTTTAATTCATTAATAAAACGTTGATAATATCGATTAATTAATCAATAGCATATTTTATAGAATGTATTCTACAAAAAACAATTATGTAACTCCCCTTCAGGCCTTGTGAATAACTCAATTTTATTTTTACTTTATAATATTTACAATATACTTTTATATCGAATGAGTTCAATTACAAAAACTATAGTCTTAATGGATTAATAATAAACAGTAATCTTATTATTTTAAATTTTAAAACATTTTATAAAATTTGTTCATTTACTCACAGTGTAACATTTTCATTACGTAATATTTTTCAAATATACGTTTTTGCATAGAAGGAAGAAAAACAACACATATAGCTCCTGTACAGTCATTATTGAAATAATAATTCAACCACGTTACAACGCTGGTAACGTTTTCTAAACGACAAAAACTCCACCGACTAGATCATGAACATAGAATGACATACATTTGTTTAATAGGTATACACGATGTCCTACTTTTGGTTTAATGCTGTCGAAGGTTGATCCATAGCCATGTAACCTCAACTGTCCATGAGCATTACAGGGTAGCTTCCTGGTAAACGCACCTGCCTTCCATTCGATGGACTGGTCATCAGGATCTTCTATGGTGCAGTTGTTGCGATGATGCCATTCAAGCGGTCGATTGCAGAAACACCTTTGATTTCTGAACAATGGTTAAAGCTATAGTATGTAACGTAACGTTCATATGTATTATATTAAGTAAAGTATATTAAGTATATGAAGCTCTGATAAATAAAGACAAGTAATGTTCACTTGTCTCTCTTTTAAAATGTTTTTATTTAAATGTTCTCATTTAAAAAGCTCTAATTTAAAATGTATACTTTTTGTTTGGTTTTTCTCTTCACAAATATATAATACTTTCATAATTGAAAGCGACGTGTCTACTTATGTTACCCTATTCCAAGTTCATTATAAAATAATATCTCATATTTTATACATAGATCGTGGATCCTGTTTTATACACTCACCCTTCTTCCACATATCGACTACATTGCCTGATTTTAATCTTGTCAAGCAATATCTTGTTTGTCAATATCTTAAGCAACATAACATGTTCCGTCTGAAATTTGGAAATAAAAAGTGAATTAAATAACTACGCTATTCTACGCACATAGAATCTACCTTTTCTAAAATAAATTCTGCTAAATACAGTTCAATATAATAGATTCAAACAAGTTTTTTTTAATATTAATGAATTATTATTATTACCATTTCTCGATATCAATATTCATCTGAACGAATACAGCGGCAACGCATTCCATTAAACATGCATTATAGATTGTAACATATTTTGCGAATGTATAAATTACAAATAGTTATATTTAAAGAATACAGGAGTGTACCTTTATAAGAGAATATAAGGGGGGGGGGGGGGGGGGGGGTGGCCGGGGGT